>JAJJMC010007429.1:6538-27599 GCA_023531435.1 Papaver californicum | reverse complement strand
CAAATTGAAGGAGAAGCAAGAATTGAAGTAAAGACTTTAGTTGGAGGTGGTGCAACCTGGATTGGGTATAGATTATTGGAAATTGTTCCTTCTGCAACCACTTCATCAGTTGTTAAATCCTTTATATTGTACCCCCATGGGAACATGTTGAAGGACACATTGTTATCCTCACAAAATTGTGAGACACATATTAGATTTTGTGTCAGCAGTGGAACCAACAAAACATTTTTAAGAATGAATTCTGAATTTTCCAGAGATAAGACTGCTTCACCTATGGCAGAAATTTGAAGGTATTTACCATTTCCAATCATCACCTTATTTGTACCAGAATAGGGCTTGCAATCATGTAGCAGGGCAGCATCAGGTGCGAAGTTAGCTCGGTTTATTGAAAGTCCAAGGGTGTTCAACCAAGGGAAGTTTTCAACATCACCAAATCTCACTCCAAGCCCGAAGGGATTGTCTGTGCTTGCTTCATTCACCAAGCCACCAAAGAAGAAATCACTTGATGTAACTTGATACACCGGCTTGCAAGGGAACCCATTCACAATAGTTGTGGTGGTGTCCAATACGACCATTTTAGAAAACCACGATATAGGAGCATAGCGATATACATAATAATACCGTCAATTTTTTAAGATATATAGAAATGTAATCGAAATAACCACACAAAAATATTTGTTTGCACTTATGGACACACGATACGGAAACCCTGGGAAGTATACGTGTAACCCAGACAATGGCATAACCCGTAAGTAAACAAAGTTTGGACTATATAAATTACTAATGGCATATATATTCTTTAAATAAATAGAGTTTGAAGTTTGAACTATATAAATAATGGTATATAGCCTTTGAATAAACAGGGTTTGAAGTTTGAACTGTATAAACAATGCCATAACCTTTTCATGAAGAACTCAAGAAAGTTTGAACTGTTTAAACAATGGCATAACCTTTTACTAAATCAAGTTTGAACTACATAAATAATGCCTCAATGATATTTGCCTTGCCACTGAATTGTCAGTTGGTCGCTATCGACTTACGTCTTCTTATCCAAAATGCACTAAAATCTCAGTCAAATGGACTATTTCGTTTGGTTTACAGTTAATTATCCTATTAAAATTATGGTGGTCTAACAAAATATAGTCAGTTTGACAAATTTCTAGTGTATTTTCGATGTCATTGCATTTGGTAATCTCACAAGCAACATCTTTTGCTTAATAAAGGGTTAACCTATGCAGTATAAATAATGGAATAGGCAACATAATTTTCATCGCAAACTCAAAACATTTCCATCTAGCATTTAATACCTGCTAATACACAAAATCTCAAAAAAAAGAAAGCCATGGCTGCTAAGTGTAGTATTAAAGCTGCATTATTACTCTTCCTAGTTCTGTCTTTTACTTTGTCATGCTTTGCTGATCCTGACGAGCTACAAGACTTTTGTATAGCTGACTTGAACTCCACCAAAATTACTATGAATGGGTTTCCTTGCAAGCCCTTGTCTGAAGTTACAAATGAAGATCTCTTCTTTAGTGGCTTGGTGAAAGAAGCGAGCACAGACAATCCCTTTGGTCTTGGGATTAGACTAGGTGATGTTACCACCTTCCCCGCGTTAAACACCCTTGAACTTACGATAAACATGCTCGACCTCGCACCTGGTGGAAATGTTCCATTTCACGTACACCCTCGTGGAAGTGAAGCTAATTTAGTCATAAAAGGGAAAGTCCGTTTTGGGTTCATTAGTACTAATAATGTTTTGTACACAAAGGTCCTGAAAGCCGGAGAGTTGTCTATTATTCCAAAAGGACTTGTGCACTTTGTACAGAACGTTGGACCGGGGAAAGCTCTCATTGTAGCTGTTTTCAATAGTCAGATGCCTGGAGCTGCAATCATTCCTTTTAACCTCTTTGCTTCTACGCCAGCAATTCCTAATGATATTTTGGCTAGGAACTTCCTAGTTGATGAGAAAGTCATCAAAGGCATAAAGTCAAAGTTTGGTAACTAAACAAAATTGCTAAATGTGGTTCTTCTTCCTTATGTAAACTGTATTTGTTTCTGATTTTTTGTAATTTGTAATAAGGGACTCATCGTCCCCTTTCTTTATGCATTAACTAAATTTCCTAAATATAATTGATAAAATGCTATTGAATTCCTATATTCAACTTGTAAAACATATACTCCCTTCGTCCTAAAAAAATTGAGTCTTTTATTTTTTTATTTTTACCTAGTTTAATAATTGATAAAATATTATTCAATTTCACTTCTGCCCATACTCCAGCCATTGCTACTGCTTCGATATTGTTGTGCCTAGAAATACCTGCACCCAAATATAAACTTAAAACATCCTTGTGGTTTAATACGAAAGTTTATTATCAATTTTCATTTTAGTCTAAAAAAAGATTAAATTAAAAAAACTGATAATAACACTTTCTAAAAGTGGAGGGAGTATAATATTTTAATAGGTAATATGTTTGGGTTGATTAGAAAGAACAAAAATCGCCAAATCTGTTGGTCATGTATTACAAAATTTGGTGTGCCGCATTTGTGACTTCTAGTCTCCGAACCAAGGTTGTACCATACCGGATTTCGGTTCGTACCGGTTGAGAGCGATACACTGGTACGTCGGTATACCGGGGAAATTTCGGTTTAAATATCGGTGCATATATTTTATACCTATAATTTCATGAAAAAATACTAGTTCACATTTTATAACTATAAATATATTTTAACACGTTATAACAAACATTTTGTCACAAAGCTTAAAAAGATAAACTAGTATTCATCCAAAATATATAGATCCATAGATTTCATACAAAGTTCAAACTGGAAAAACAAAAGAAACAAGAACAACTTCAAAGTTTATCGTCTAAAATACTAATTAAACAAAGATATTACAATTTTAAGATCATTAGATTAATTATAGATATTATCATATGCATATATAATTCTAGAATATCATAAAAAATATGAGTAACAAGTGAAAACCCTAAAATAAGAATAAATTATTTTTTTATTATTTTCTTTTAAATAAAAAAAACAAAAAAAAAACGATTGTACCGGTCAATACCGGCCGTACCGGCCAAACCCGTGCAGTCCATAGCGGCCGATATTTTTGGTCAAATACCGTTTACCGGTATACCGGATTTCGTCTCGCTTTTTGACTAAAACCGATAAAACCGGCGGTATAGACTACACTGCTCCGAACCTTAGTTATTCTACCAATGTATTTACTATGCCTGCCATCCTGTTTTATTAACATTTGATGACAAAAGTTGTAGAATTGTTTTCGGAGATTATGTCTAGGATCCCGGTCGTTTTGTCGAATATATGACACCCTGATGGTTCCGAACCTTCAAATGAACAATATTCTAATACTTCCCAACACTATTGCGCCAATATAATAAGAGTTTCTCCGATAAAATATATGTGATGATAAATGTCTAAATTCATATAAGATAGACATTCATTTTTCTTAAAATGCTTCTCTAATCCTAATTTTTTAGATCAATATAAAAATTACATGACTTAATTTTTGGTTGACACCGTCAAGATGAATTGTTTAATTCTAAACATTCAAATTAAAAATATAAGCTCTCCTAATGAAATTTTACTTAACTAAAATTAACTTTAATATATTAAATAATTATTTTTAACTTTAATAAAATATTACTCCATCCAAACCTAAGGTTACATTCAGTTATGGATTTGGCTTCCGTTTCTTACCACTAATATGAGCTCAAATACAATGAAATCATAAACCTTTGTAATTATGTCCATTTAATTTTTAATGGTCGAAACCACCAATATGAGCTAACAATTCTTTTTTAGGAAACAACCAATATAAGCCCGTGCAAAGCACGCAACTAGTTAAGTACAAATTTCGATGCAAAATCTGAAATTTGTTAAAAGTTTGACATTCTCTTAACTGCATGGGTACGTAAGATAATGCATTCTCCGTTAGATAGTCTAGTTTTAGTTAGAAGATCAACAACTACCCAAAAGCTTTATTTATACATCCAAAATAATCAAGAATGACAGCTCGATATATTTGTTTTTTTTAGTGATTTTGAGGAATTGCTCTCAATGGGTATTGCCGTATACAGAATGAAAAATTGTGGTTGAAGTTGCATCTTTTTGGCCTTCACATCTCCCCTCTTTGTGGGGGCAATTTTCCTCTTTCCTTGGTTTTACTAGCATAGCTAATAATTGCTTTCACATTCAATGTGTCCAAGCTTATAGTTCATTGTTTTTTTATCAACTTCAGTAAGGAGGAAATCAAAAGTTTAACCTTTACCGTAAAAATTTGTATATATATTAATGTAGTTGTTTAGTTAGGTTTGGTGAGGTGGATTTGGCAGTAGGACCAGGCTGCTTAGCTGGGTTCAAATAAAAATCGAGATCTAGCTTTCATGTATTAAAAAAAAAATCATTCTCAATATTGTTAGATGCATGATTATAAATTTTTTTTAAAAAATAATTCTTTATATAGATGAACAACCAAAAACTAAAACTCCACGTATATAACATGGACGGAGATAGTATATCTATAACGCTAACACAGGTAACATATACTGTGCTTCAAGAGAAAAAAGTATTAACATATATATAATCGGAGCTAACGGAATCTAAGTAGGGTATTGGCTATATCAGGCAATTAACCTTGAGAATTTGGTAGGATGGTAACATGGAAATCCTAATGAATGTAGTAACTAAGGATAAGTTAATGAATTTGGTTAAGTAACTTTAAGTAGATCATTAAAGTTTCTCTCCTTTTTGACGCTTTAGGCTAATTCTATACCCCTATGAGGAATCTTGTGAGTGAGACTCAATGAATCTATAAAAATGAAGGATGTAAACTTAATTAGTAACCTCTCACTTCTCTTAAACATTCCATAATTGAGAAAAATCGAATCCAAACAAGTTACTATAATTCATTTTTGCTTATCTAAAATTTTATAACGAAAGTGATACATTTTTCCTTATTTGGTATACCTCTATTTTCTATAGGATTTGTTGATCATTATCTAATTAACACTCTTGACATTACCATATCATTAATCATTGTCATTTTATAGTGCTAGATTGTTTCGTGTTGCTCATAATACTACCTTTGTTTCTTGTCCATTAATGCACTCGGTCGTTAGAGATGCTAATAAAGCATTTTTGGGATCTTGCTTATAAATTTTAACTTAGGTTTTGCATTTCCCTCCACGTCAAACTATTTAAAGAGCGGCTAATTACAGGCTAAAGCCGCTAAACATTTTGCAACGGTGGTCTCGTTAATCGACTTATATCAAATATAGTTTGCCTACTTCAGCTAGTGATACTCATTATAATTAATTTGTTGAATAATCCATTTTCTCAATATATTACTTGAATTTAAATTCATCGGCATTAAAATTTTACGGAACGATTAAAAAAAATATAACACAATAGAGTTATGTACCGAGGAGTTTTTGTCGCCATTTTGAGTCTATGGATGATTTTGTTTGCAATTTGCGCTAGATAATGTACCATAGTAGGTAATTGATTGTTGGCCCATGATACAATACATTACATGATGTGAAGTTGTATATCCATCAAAAACTTACAATCAAATATTTTATATGTTTCTACAAAAATGTTACTATCATTTTTTTATTTTATTCTATTTTATAAAAATCCTTCAGATGATGGGTTCGTTGCTTTGTGAACAGGAACTGTTGGCTAAAATAAAAAAGTGATAACAATACATTTTAAAAAACGAAGTAAGTACTTAATTAGTACCTTAATTTTACTGAATGTACATCAAAAGCATAGTCAAATATGAATAAGTGGAGGCAGTTGCCCCAACTTACTACCCCATCTGATATATGATTATTTTTTCACAAAAACTTTCTTATAGCCTTTATTTATTTATTTATGATTTTTCTCTCACAGTTACGAGGCATTCTAGCTCCACCACACTATTACACAATACTAAGTAGACTCACCCCTAGGAAAGTGGTAGGGCATTAAGAAGGCCTAAGGGTAGTCTAATGCATGCTTTACCCAAAATGAATACCTATAGCAGGGATAATCCAAAACAATATAGAATGACACATGGACATGAAAAATCTGTCAAATATGCATTCAAGTTCAAAAACCATTATGATTTCATTCAGAGTTAGTAGCTGGAAGTGAGAGAGAAGCTGCAGTATATACAAGACTACAAGTAGTACAACAGCAGCTTTTTAGGCTTTTAGCCGAGATTGTGATTAGGTCATCATAGTACTCCTTCACTCCCTCATTAAATTCAGCACCATAGTACTACTGACTCTTCTCTTAATATCACTATTTGATGCAAACTTCGTCCCCCCCCACAATTACTTGCATTATCACAGAGACTTTCAATTGTACATGTACTAGCACTCACTGATTCTAGTGAGATTGAGTGAGATGGGACACCATTCATGCTGTAACAAACAGAAGGTAAGAAGAGGATTATGGTCACCTGAAGAAGATGAAAAACTCATAAATTACATTACTACACATGGTCATGGTTGCTGGAGTTCTGTTCCTATGCTTGCAGGTTTGTATTTATTTTCATAAAACATATACTAACATTGCTATAAATTTGTACCCAAAAATAGCAAATCCTATGTTCATCATTTAAATTATGGGTCTCTCTCTATGTAGTAGTCACTAGATCTTTTTCTTTCTTTTTCCTTGCGAAGCTCACTGAGAGGAGGGGGGCATACGATCTGATCTTTATAATTGCATTTGCATGATAGCTTCAAAGATTCA
The DNA here is from genome assembly GCA_023531435.1 of Papaver californicum. Taxonomy (NCBI): domain Eukaryota; kingdom Viridiplantae; phylum Streptophyta; class Magnoliopsida; order Ranunculales; family Papaveraceae; genus Papaver; species Papaver californicum. The sequence continues at coordinate 20,834 of JAJJMC010007429.1, read as the reverse complement.
GCATATCTCTTCTGTCTGTCTCTCTAGATATTTGAATTTCTAAGTATGGAAATATAATGCAGGTCTTCAAAGATGTGGAAAGAGTTGCAGATTAAGATGGATTAATTATCTTAGACCAGACTTAAAACGTGGTAGCTTCTCTCATCATGAAGCATCTCTCATCCTTGAACTTCATAGGATTCTCGGCAACAGGTATGCATAATTTCATTCTCAGAAAATTAACAGTTGTGGCATTTCTACTTGAGCCGATAATAATAGTTTGCAGATCCGAAAATGCACTTTTAATAGTGTGGCAGTTTTTTTGGCTTCCCCTAATATGTTCTTGTATATATACACCACAGATGGGCTCAAATAGCAAAGCACTTACCAGGAAGAACTGATAATGAAGTCAAGAACTTTTGGAATTCAAGCATAAAGAAAAAACTCATCTCAGCACCACCAGGAAATCATCATAACCATACCACTGATACTACACCTATTTTTCCTATTTCATCATCGACGACGAACGTTAATACATCTACTGCGACGTCTAATGAGGGTTTATTATCTTCACTAGTCAGTACTAATACAAACACTAATTTCACATTTCCTGATCATAACCATAACCAACATCCTAAACATGTATACGATATCCCTAGTCCAACATCATTGGTACAAAGTTTTGATCATGGAATAGTAGAATTCACAAAAGATCCAGTATATCTCAATGTCGATTGGGTTAGTATGCCACAAACTTCTCATCCTTCGTTTTATGACGTACCTACGTGGTCCTCTTTTGATATCGATAATCATATGCACACGAAAACCGATTCAACGGCTTTGATCAACCCGAATAAATTCCCAATGGTACATGACACTCTTCATGGCGATCAAAAGATAGAAGAATTCACCAACGGCGACGAATGCCGTATATTATCTTCTACTAATACTTCTCATGATCAAGTACAAGTTCATGAATCAAGTACTGGAATCGGTCCGTGTTATTTCCCTTCTCATCAACAACCATTTTTATATGATCCTGCTAATTTACTCAACAATCAACTTGATTATGCTGATTTGATCTTCATTACATCATCAGCAGCAGCAACACCATCATTTTAAGTAAGCATTTAGTTGGTGTGGGGGTGGTGAATTTTATTGTGTAATGAAATTAATAATTGTGTTGTAGCTGGATGTTTTTCATTGACCCAATTTGGGAAAAGTTAATATTACAATTAAAAAGGTTTGATATTATTTGTAGCAAAAGATTGTTTAATGTTTAGAAAGTAATTTATGGTGTTCAGTCTCTATATATATCTTAGCATTAATGGGGTTTGCTTATGCCCACATTGCCACATAGTGTAGCTTTTCTTCAAATATCCATTTTTTGGCTGAGCCTTGTCAATCTAGAAATGAACTCATCAGGTAAGTAACCCATTGGAGTATGTCCCATTTGCATCAGCAATTCAAAGGCGTCAAGTGTCACCGGAGAGTTTGCTCATATTCTTCGGCCAGATGGATTTGTTGCTTCAAGGCGTCAAGTGTCAACGTAGAGACGTGTATCACAAAAAAAAAAGTGCACCCTATCGCAATTCATATGGACCTATGAAGACGCTATACTTTTTCTTGTTCGATCAAAATAATTTATTGATCAAAAGGAAACCGTGGTGTTCGCACGAATGGAGCCCCCTCCATATTAAGGAGAGGAGATGTTTGAAGGTAGGCCTGATTTCATACCTATGGTGGAATGGCCTGGTAAGTTTCACTATAGGTTCTCATTAGCCTTTAGTATTTTTTGGGGGACTATTCGGTTCTCCTTTTTCTGTTTGTTTTCTTTTCTATCATGTAAACTTTGTTATTATGCTTTTTCCTTGAATAAAATTTTTTACTTAAAAAAAGAAAAGAAAAAATTGAAATATAAATTTTTGGTTTTTGACTTGTAAATGAGGATTTCAGACCGAGCACATTGCCACCAGTCCGCCATTCCTCCCACGAAGGTGAAATTTCTCATAAGACTGTTGAGAAAGTCTAGCTAATTGTGATTTGGGCCAATCGATTGTTTGTTTTCTTCGGGTAAATTACTTATTTTTTACTATCAACGAAATCAAAATCTTTTTCCAACTTCAATTATTGAAGTAGAAATTACTAGATAATCCGATCTAGAGGATCCGTTTAACGGGTGGTTCATCCACCTGATCCATATATTCGTTAGTCCAAAATCGTATTTTTAGACTATTTTTTTCTCTGATTCATTCACGTGCGAATGTTATGATGTAATTTATATATTTTTCATTCATACCTTCTCCTCTAAAACTAATTCAGTTTCTAAAATTTTCAAATTCATTTTTATTCTTCTTTGTTGGTGTTTTTAGGGGTTTGTTCTGAAGAACGAATTCGGTGCTCTATAATCCTCTCCAACTCCATTCGTCCCAGGTAAGTTCTATAGTAAAGTGACGGTGAAGAAGAGAAGTAAGTGATGGTGAAGAAGAAGAAGAAGTAGATCTGAGAATAGATCTAAGATGAAGAAGAAAAAGATATAAATTCATCAATTTTGAGTTTTGGTTTAGACTTTTTAATCTTCTTCTTCATTTGTGAGATATGTATCGTATGATCATCATGAGAACTGGGTTTTCTTCTACTGATTTGGGAGTGATATCTTCTTTTATGTAGAAATGTTCTTGTACGACTTTTCTTATTTTTTTCATCATTTTTCTTGTTTAGATATGGGTATCTCAGTACATATAAATATGTATTGATGCTTATTCAAGCATAAATTAGGTTTTTACATATGGATATGTACTGTTTGCTGGATTCTTCTTGTTTTTGGTGACTAACAGAGGTCTTCTTCTTTGCAACATAATTTTTCTTCTTCTTCTACTTCTTCTATTAATATTCAGTTAATTCTTCTAGTTGTAACCATTTTTGTTGATGATTTCTTCAGATTTCAGAAGAAACCAGTTTTGATATTGGTTTTTGTTGATGATTTGTTTGAATCCTCTGTTTTTCTATTTTTGTATCTCAGTACATATCAATATGTATTGTTGGGTCATACATTTTTTCCTTCAGTACATATTTTCCTCCAGTATATATCAATATGTATTGTTGATCAATATGTACTGTGGGATCATACACATTTTCCTTCAATACCTATTTTTCTTTCAGTACATACCAATATGTACTGTGAGATCATACATTTTTTTCCTTCAATACCTATGTTCCTTCAGTAATATGTATTGTAGGGTCATATACATTTTCCTTCAATATCTATTTTCCTTCAGTACATATCAATATTTAATGTTGGATCAATATGTAATGTGGGATCATATACTTTTTCTTTCAGTACATATCAATATATTTGAAGGATCAATATGTACTAAATGATCAATATGTATTGTTTCTGGCGACTAATAAAGTTCTTCTTCTTTTGTTCTTCTACTACTACTTCTTTTCTTCTTCTCTTTTGTTGGTGGTGCAGGAATACTATTTTCTTCTTCTACTAATTGATTTCTTCAATTTTGGTGAAGGAGCATGATATGAAAAAAAATATGTTTTGTTGATGATTTTGATTTCAATTTCGTTTTCGTTGATGAATTTATGGCATTTCAGATTTGTTTTTGTTGATGAATTTTTGGTATTCGATTTCGTTTTTGTTGTTGAATTTTCGGTATACAAATATGTTTTTTGGTATTTTCGTTTAGGTATTTTCATTTTCATGAAAGAAACAAAAAGAGAAGTTGTTTCTCTAATAAAGATGGTTCATACGTGAATAGTGATGGCCATAACAGCAATTTTAACTTTTTAAAAGGACTTTGGACCTACAGATAACTAGTTTTTCCCGGGATAACTAGTACCTGGTTTTCTGGACCAACCAGTAAACCAATTATTAAATCATTGGGCTACTTTTCATTTATAGAGGATTGTTGTTTTTGTTTACCAAAAAGGGTGTGAATGGTTTGTGCCTTGCGGTTTCATAATAAGAATAAAAGTCATGACTCAATCCAAGTTAACAAGTTGACTATTATTTTTCCACTCCTTAGATATCGACTTTATTTTGGCAATTCGTAGGCGGTTGCCGTGGTTTAAAAGTTTAGTGTAAAAACGTAGTAGATATCTAGTATTTTTGGATCTAAAAATGATAAATAACAACACTAATCGTCGGGTAAAAACTAAATCAAACTGATGGGATAAATATAAGACATGATGTTACATCTATCAGTGCTTCACAAACAAGTGTATCCCCTTTTAATCTCTAAAGAGGAAGGGCGTCATATCTAGGCCCGTAGTTGTTTCACCCAATTTGTCCCATCTCTAGTCGGGTCGTTAAAAATGCTAAACGCAAAACAAAAATAAAGACAAAATTGACGGGTTGGGTGTGGGAAATGATGCAGCAGGCATCCGAACTTCACAAAAAAAATAATATCATCATATTAATCTCCGGTGGAAAAGACGCCTTAATTCTAGTCTGTAATGTCTCACTCCGTTTGTCCTACGTCTAGTTGGGTCGGATTCTAAACACCCACTATAATGAAAAAATGTCAGACAACTAGAAAATTGTGTAAGTAACAGCCATTATATTGTAGTTAATTAGTTTAATAATTTTTAAAAAAAATTTTATGGGTATGTAAGACCGATGAAACTTGGTACTTTTCAAATATTCAAAAATTTTAAAATATCTTTTTAATATCCTTAATTAAATATTTTATCAAAATTTTTATTTTTTAATATTATTAATATTTACATAATGTACTATAATACCTATCTATTTTCTTGTTCGGTTTTTATCCAAACACTTAATAAGGATTCTATTCTGAATATCATTGAACATAGACACAGCAGAATCATTCTCATTAAACCAGTGATTTAGGCGACAGCCATACGTAGTAAGGATAAACCAACATCCAACAGGCTAAATTTTAAATCATGCAACATAAACCTCAGGGAACTTGAACAACTAAAAGGTGGGATACGATCTTAAGATTTAAATCTTAATATGCGCTAGGTAGTAGAGGGAACTGAGGATGATTCCCCAAGTATTAAGGCTAACAACTAGATTCACTACCCTATGAGAAATGAAGATAGCTGGATTACTCATGTTGACCAGTGGAGAGCTGCCCATGGTTAGGTGGGATGCCATATATATGCTACAGGTATCCAGGTTCGACATATACTCTCCATCAATTGCAGAGAATTGTGAAGCGAAGTTGTTGATTAACGAAGAAGAAAGAGGGGTTTGCAATGAATTAATGGTTGTATGATGTAAATGCTTAATATGCACAGAGAATTGGAATTGTTCGAAATACAAACAAGACATAATTGAATCATTGCCAGGAGATGCATGCTAGTTGTTTGATAAATTACCGCAAAGAGTTAGCCAGTGAAGTGGTACTAGAAGGTCGGTGTTGTGGCCTGAGTTTGAAGTCCATCGAGTTGGACTGGGTATCTGTGATTGAATGGGCCTTGGTAATTTATGAGTAGACCGGTTTACAGTGGGTTTCAATTCTTAAACACCTACAAATACTTACGTATACATCACATATTCTTCATGGTTTAAATATAGGTGAAAACAAATTGAATCGAATCTAAAACAGGATGAAATCAGTTTTATACTAGTTAAAACATGGATGAAAACATATTTAAGTAAATCTAAAACAGGATGATCCTAGTTTTATACTAGTATAAACATGGATGAAAACAAATTCAAGTTAGAATGCAACCAGATTCATATTGCTATTTTCGAATATTTTTTTTCAATTTTATTTTAAACCAGAATGCAACAAGTTACATCCTATCTATTATTCGAATATTTTTTATTTTCTTAGTTTAAATCAGGATGCATCCAGTTTCATCCAAGCTATTTTTTGAATAACTTTTTCTATTTTATTCTAATTCAGGATGCAACCAGTTTTATCCTAGCTAATTTCTTTCGAATTTTTTTTTTTTGAATTTACTATCAACAATAGATCTTGTTTTTTTAGATAATTAAAATCCTTTCCAAAAATATAAGTTTTATTAAAATCAGATATATATTTTGAAAGTTATGAATTTTTTTATAATTGATTTTTAAATTGGAGAGAGAAAGAATAAAATAGAGAAAAAACATAAAGATGAGAGATATAATTGTCTATGAATTGTTATGTCCATATCATCCATCCTTGATATTTACATGTTCTCTTGAACCATAACTTAGGAAATCTTTGACAATAAACCCATTTTCCCATTATATTATCGTTGGAACTTTCAAAGGAGTTGGCCCATCTTTTTTTATACTTTTGTTTTGCAAATGGTTCCGTCATTGTCTCCGATCCTGTTACTTCGATAGAAACAGGATCGCACCTGTGATCTTGTGGTTAAGGTACTTCATTAACATTGATGCTATTATTTGCAAGCGGATTTTGATTGGCACATGGATTATACTTCTTCCTATTTCTTTTCTTATTTAAAATTGGTTGGATACCGATTGTTGAGTTCATCAAATCTTGATACACCAAATGCTCGAAATTCACAGACATCATAATTCCTACTCATTAATAAACATGATACATGTTTTTGATTTTTATATTGAAAATGAAATATATACCAAAAAATTATCCCGATATTAATACCGTGTGAGAGGAGTGGTGAGATTCATAACTACCATTCCCTATTCCGATGTTAAAGTTATTCCCTTCTATCTATTGGATTTTTACTCGGTCACAATAGATAGAAGGGAATATGCATTCATTTGTTATTACTTATTAGTTCCCGTTTAAAGTCGGCATTCATTTGCGACCTCGGTCACAAAAATCGTTTTAATTGGCTCGTATCGGATTGTTTGCGGATTTTACGAATTATTGTAACATTCTCTGTATTAATTCGTCACAAATTGAGTAAAAACAATAACCAAGAATGGAAGTTCAGGACAAATACATTGAACATATAAAAGAGAGCACAAACCCTTGTTATAATAAATTGACAAGTTTAATTGAAGAAAGAATGGAGATGTTTGGATTTATGGGATAATGTTGTAAAAACAAAGATTTGTGGAGTTCGCTTTGTCGATTTCGTCTGCATATCAATGGAGTTATGGAGGAGGAGGAAGGAGTGGTGCAATCATACGTGCAAGAGATAAACGACCACGTATAGATTATGCCAATTAGCCACTCGTACATCACCCAACTAAGTCCACCCATCTATTTGTTTGATATACTGATTTCTTTTTTGATGGCTAAATATATGTTCCCGAGTACACCAATATCCGTTTGATGTCTAATATTTTAGAATTCCACGTCTTTATTCTGATTCCAGTCCATTTCATCCTTTGGAAAATTTTATATTTGCTTTTTTCTGTTCATTTTCTTCCTTAATAAATTTATTGTGGTAGAAAAATTATAAGAGAATTTTTAAAAAAAAATAAATTTGTGAAAAAGAATGTAAAAAAATTTATGAAGAAGAATGATGAATTTAGAGGCGGAAAAATGTTGGTCAGTGACAACCTAGTTATTATCGCTCGATAGTAATTATGTAGTTTACCACATTTCTCATAGTGGCGTGACTAGTTTACCATGCACCTCATATGGCAAACTAGCCTATTTGATCGATTGGCTGCATAGGAACCAGCCCAATGCTAACTTATATGAGGACAAAATCTATCACTTGAATACTATTGACACATAACCTAGGGAACACCTAAATGTTATGGTTATGGAGGTAAAATTGGCATAAGCTAGATTTACGTTTTAGGAAAAAAAAACAACCAAGCACCATTCCTCATTTTTAGAATATAAGTATTTTAAATACAAAAAGTTGGATTCAGTTATTAGGTTTATATTAGTATTAAATTAGAAAAAATATAAAAGCGTTTAAATGATTTTTCTGGTTTTTTCGGTGAGATATTTATATTTCAATTCTCTCTTTGTCTTCCCTGTTTTAAAGGAGAGAGATGGGAAGAGGAGGGAAAAGACCACGGGTTCTTGTCATGTTATTTCTTCTTTTTCCTCCATAAGATTAGCCTAATTATATATTTGTCGATTTTTTTTGTACCGTATTTATATATGTAAAACGTATTAAATGTGGAACTAATGAATTATCGGATTTTTTCCGCATAGCGTATATTTGACCTAATGATTGACCGAATTCACATTTTACTTAGCTGATTAGTGCACGTAGTTTTATCGGTCCGAATTTTTATCATACACTGTATAGCTAAATAGGATAAATAGTAATATAGAAGTATAATTTATGTATTTTGTTTTCATTTGAATTCGATTTTGTGCATATTTGTGTTTATTTAATATCTTTATGGAGTAAAAAGATAGGTCTCAGGGGTGCTAAAATTTCATCCCTCCCATGTTTTGTTTCGGAATGAAAAAAGATAACACTAACATATGAGACAAATATATTTAAGTTTGAATATTATTTTATCTTAATATTATTTTGTTAGGAAATGATTTCTCAAAACCATCGATCATAACACGTATAACTGTAGGAAAAAATACAAAAATTAAAGTTGTTGATTTGGTTGGAGGAAGGATGATATAAACTAATGAATTTTTTTTTGAGTATTTAGATTTGAACTAGCTTATAGTGTAACCGTTGAAAATCCAACTAGTGGATCTAGCAACGTTTGCAGTACGCAATGATAAATTCTTGTGCACAATTATAATAGATGTGGCAAAGTCATAAAGCATAAATAACTGAGAATATAAAGTACGAGTAATGTAAACGGCATCGGAGATTTAATGTGGTTCGGCCGAAGCCTATATCCACGGGGTAATGAATTTAAGATCTTATTATGGATTCTTTGATGTTACAATATATTTGGAATGATAAGGTAAGCGACTTTGAGTATAAGGTTGTAAAATACTCCTCACTCTATTCCTACTCTCCTCTCCTGAAATGCTCCAACCCCTCCTCCAAAACTCAAACTTCTTATTTATAGAGTCTTGCTGGGGCCCGCTTTTCGTATATTTGAATGTTGAGACCGGGGACTAGAAGCTTTATCCTTGGAATTTACGGTCTGAACTCGTATCGCTTGCATAGATGGGAACTTACCATGTAGAGGAGGTGGTTAGGTGGAAGCATTAAATGTGCATTTAATGCTGAGTAGACATTTTCATGCGTGTAATGGTTCTTTCCAGCTGCCTCGTCCCATCACCTATTCGTGTATCCATCGCAGTCGTTCATTCCTTTCTGCCTTGGGATCTGGTAAAATGATATACGTGCTGCTTCAGTGCTTTGCATGTAATGAGTGCAAGTTGCTTCCGTCTCGAGGTCTTGCCACACGTTTGGTGTAAATTTTGCGGTTACAGTTTGCCTCTTGATTTGACAGATTTACTGAAGGTTACTCTAGTAAAGCAATTCTCCCACGATTACCGCCACCTACGCATGATCTCCGCTTTGCATTGAATTTTCATTAAACCCCGCGCCGCCATTCACCTTCCTATTTAGGGTAGTTTAATTTCTATCAGAATTCAACTCTCATTCTTCACTCTTGTTTTATGTTATTTATTTCCTCTGCTACTGAAAACTCATTAACTCTTCCAACTTCTCATTCATTTTGTCTCTAGTGTCAGTTCACCTTCAATCTCTGAGTTCACTCTTTTGAAGATCTACTCGCTGATTCCACTGTCTGCTACTTGCTCAACTCTTGGTAAGTCTCTTTAGTTTTCCCTTGATTACCCTTGATTTATCATTCGCATGATGCTTCTGATCAGGTTGACAATATCTTGATGCTTGTTTGATTGATTATATGCTAGACCTCTGCCTTCTTTTACCTTTATGATGCTTTCTTTGATTCTTCAATTATCATCTTTTCTGTTTTTGCCTTGGGCTGATGGATTCATGATTTTTACTCTAACTTTTGATATTCTTCCACAGAATCATGTCCAGTTCTACTAGAAGTGGTGGTCTACACGGTAAAAATCCTTCCGATCGTTCAGGGCAGACGCCGAATAAAGAAGATAAAGCGCCCAAAGGGTCTAGATATACTGTGTCGAGACCTCCTAGCGCTTTTCCGTCCGTTAAGGTGGATTAAACGCTCTCGATAGGATAGGGGGATAGGGGATGCCAGACCCCTTTATTTGACTAGGCAAAGTAGGAATCCCTTTTCCCGCAATCGGTTAAAAAGCCCTAGAAAGGTTGGGGCAAGTAGATCAATGGGTAATTAGGGGCGCCCTCGTTTACTGGGTAGTTTGTTCCTTTCGTTTGTAACCAGCTTGAGGTGAACCCCGTCCTTCTCCACTAAGCCAAGAGATTCAAGTCAAGAAGCGGAAAAAGAAAATTCTGCAAGAAAAGTCCATGGATCGAGGTGCTCGTGAACCGAGAGTCGAGGGTCGTTCCAAGTCTGTTCATCACTCTTCTGCAACTAAATCTCTCCTCATGATTCTGAGCGTCCTTTAGCTTGTGTTGCGCCTCCAGGCATGGAAAAGGATGGTGATGGGACATTGCTTCGCGATCTTCTCCTTGATGTTCCTGATGCATCCACTATCACGCATAAAGAAGGTTGAGAGTTGAATCCCAAGCAGGGCTACCGTCATCTTTCTTTGGATGAAATCGGGGAGGGATTCGGTCTTCAGCGCTTCGAGATTGCCTTTTATGGCGATTATGATGACTTGACCTTGGAGATGATCGAGCAATTCCCGTATGATGAGATGCACCTGCTCACCTATGTGGGTCAGCTGATGGAAGGGTTGAAGCTTCCTTTTTATAATCGAGAACATCCATTCTTTCACGAGATCGTCGCAAATCGTAACAAATCTGACAAATCCCATCATCGCCGTCGTTATGCAGTATAGTGGGAACGCCTGGCGTGTGATGAATGAGTGTAGTATACGTGCTTGTGGGTTGACTGGCATGAAGTCTTATGTGCCTCCCGATTTGCGTCAGTAATATACTTGGGAGAATTTCAACAAATCCTATTCCGACAGTACTCCCAAGAAGAATCGTGTTCCATGGAGTTTAAGCATTCGTCACTTGGCTTTGACTGAGAAACAAAGAAATGCAGGGGAGTTCCACTTACTAGATGAGATTGATGTTAATGGGATCAAGCTGGTTCTTGGTACTGACGACAAGCAACTTCCCGACTCCGATCGTTTATGATCTGACCATGATTATCTCTGGACCCGGATACCGCTTGTTATTGTCGGTCCGTGGGCCTATGGTTGGAGTTACGGAGAGCCTTCGAAGCCGAGGGAAGGTTCCCTTGAGTCGTTTGGGAAGTATATTCCTTGGAAAATGAACTTCTTTGGATGTCCAGTGGTGAGTTTTACTGTTATGTTACTACCTTGATCTTTCACCGATTATCGGTCTCCTTTAATTGTGCATACCTTAATCTCAGAAATGTGCCGCTGATTTCCGGACAATCCGCCCTTCTGCCCCTAAGAGGAAGAGAGCGACTGCCGCTTCCAAGTTAGTGAGTTCAATTATTCGTTCTTCTGTCCTTCCGTACTTTGTCAATTTGTTCCTCTATTCATCTCCCGTTTTCTTCGTAGGCTTCTATAAAGGCTAATGTTTCTCCTGCGGGATCCACTAATTCTATGGTGACCTCCGATGTTTGACCTGATGTTTCCTGTGCTACACACTCATCTGCTGACGATGATGATGAGGAGGAAACCGTAGGCGTGACGGAGAAGGGGATGGTGAGAAAGATCTTGATGAGGAAGTTGAGGGAGAGAAGGATGATGATGCTGAGTTTGAGGTTAATAAAAATGCTAATGATGAAAATATCCACTACTGACAAGGATGAGGATGCTGAAGGTGGAGATGGATAAGGTAGTGGTGATGAAGAAGGTGAGGCGTCTTCTCTGGAGGAGGCTATAAATGATAATGCTTCCTAGGATTCTAAGGAAAAGAAATCCCTTGCTACAGGTATTACTGTTCTTGAAGCCGAAATTGTTGCAGTTTCTACTTCTACCGGTGGCACCTTTATTGCCAAGACAATTGATGCCAGTGGTTCCATGGCATGCGACAATAAGGATAAGGACAAGACTACTGCTGGTGAAAATTCCATGTATACCATTCCTCCTTCTCCAAATGAAGTCTGGGCATCCAACTTTAAAGTCGAATTAGAGGATGAGCCGGTCCCAAAAGATGGTGCCACTGATGGTATCCAATTCACAATCCCCGATTGTCTGAAGACTGATTCTCTGGTTCAGCATCAAGATCGCGAGAAGGATGTAGAGATGCCTGAGTCTGTTGAAGATAATGAGCATGTTCCGAGGAACGAGGCTGGTTACGTTGGGCAAGATGCGTTGAGGGTCTCTGCTGCGGCCGTCGCCCATTCCGATCTTCACCTTCCAATGCAAGCGTTTGTCGATTTCTCCGATTATGATGCTGCGCCCTTCGCCTGTGCTAGAGATAACAATCTCGTGGAGGTCCATGCCTTCTATCCATGACATCTAGTTCAAGGTGAATCTTCAAATTTTGGTTCTAAGTTGGCTGATGAGATGCGTGTTAACCCTTACGAAGTGGTTTCCAACACGATTTATAATGAGGAGCAGTATAAAGTCAGCAAGCGATATGTGAACGTTCCTGATGCCAACTTCGACCAGATGAAAGCATTCATCAAGGGTCACGCTTACTTATGCTCCCAATTTGCCGTTAATCATGTGAGTTCTGATGGCACTGTTCTCGTTCTTTTTCCGGGTCCATGATTTTGGTTTTGTTTCTGACCTATCATTTCTACGCAGGTGGGCACAGCTTTGGAATACAGTCGCAGGCTTATGCAGTACTTTCAGCTCAAGTCTACTATGCTTAAGGCACAATTTGAGAAGGTCGTCGCAGCTCGGGACGAAGCCATTTCATCGCTGAAGGAATAGCGGTCCAAGTTGATCGTGGTTGACACGGCTAAGTGGGATGCGGAGATCGAGAAGCTTAAAATTGAGGCCATGGATCTGAGTGAGAGACTCTCCTCCGCAGAGAATCAGCGTGATGAGCTTGAGAAATCCCGTTAGCTGATCTGGATAAATTAGCTAGTAGGCTTCTTTTGCCCTTTTACTCATCTTATTTTCTCTCTGGTCTCGATATTTAAAGTAGTACATCTGGTAATTAGTGGAATGCTCTTCCCGAAATGGTAAGACTGAGAGGCTTAGGTTGGATCTAGGGAAGGCTAACTCCAACTATAGGAGATTACGAGATGACCATTCCAGCCTTTGGTCTGACTACCTGTTGCTTCAAAACTCGTTCAAGCGTTACCGCATTGAGGCTTCAGCTGATGTTGAGTGGAAACGATCTTCGATCGTTGATCTGAACAAGGAGTTAAAGCAGTTGAAGTCTCATAACAACATCTTCAAACTAGTTGTGACAATGCTCGTGTCGATGATGTTCGTGCTTTATCTCTCAAGAATCATGATTATCGTGGTGTGATCCTCATGATCAGAGATGACAAGCGATTAGTAGATGCTAGACATTTCAGACGTTGCAAAGAACTTGAGAGATTGACCGAAGTGCACAACCTCCTTTCTCACCAAGTGACATCCCTGACCGGTGATGTAGACCAGCGGGATCTTGATTACCGCAATCTTTTTACTGAATGTCAACACTTAGAGAAAGAAAGAGATGACACTTTGAAAACTTTAGAAAAGACCCTGGCTGCCAATAGAGGTAGCGCTTAGGAGATTTGACTTGCCTGCCTTAGTGCCTTATTTTCGTTTGACTTTACTGATTATTCCTTCTTGTTATACAGATCTTAATAAAGAGCTTGTCTCCACCCAAGACGATCTTGCTAGCGTTCGATCTACTCTTGAGGCGAAGGAGGGCCTGCTTTCTGCGAGTACTTCCCGTGTCTCGACTTTGGAGGATTAGATTCGTGAGTTAAATTAAGGAGAAGATGGAGCAGGATATTAAAGACAAGCAACTTCGTCTTGAACAGGAAAACGTGCTCTGGTCTTACACTACGCTCTGAAAGCTAAGAGGTCCGCCGCTCTTTCTATCAATGCGGTATACGATCAAGTCCTCGCGAAGACCAGACAAAAATTCAAGAAGGTAGAAGTGCCCGAGGATCCTTCTGTTTGAAGTGGTTAACCACCTGTGATTACCTTTGATCTCTGCCGTCACTGCTGGTCATGTGTTTTCTTTGGTTGGTATCAAATGTGTGTCTGACTAATGCAACTCTTATGTCATCATGTTTTTTGAATTTTTTGGGGTTTTTATGAGCGGTTATATACAAGTTGATGGTGGTATTGAAATGATGTGCCGGTGATGTACAAGGTTTTGGAGTTTTGCTATGTATTGCCCCTCTTTTATGAATCGGAATGCGCCTTTTAATAGCAATATACACGTGTGTACATCCTAGCTGTAATGTAGTGTAATTAGATAGTCTATCTGTAATGAAATGTAAAGG
>JAJJMC010007421.1:0-10404 GCA_023531435.1 Papaver californicum | reverse complement strand
TCTGAACTGTAACCTGAAAAGGCGACTAAACTTCGAAAGTAATCAAATACCTAATAATTCACCCAAATATAGCATATAAGGGTCAGGAAAAACTACTTAGAATGTATGATTTATGCACCTATCAAAAACATGTAGCAAAAAGATAAATACCCAAAGAAATGTAAAATAGACAAAGTAAAAATAATACTAAAAACAAAAATAAAAACCTAAAAATAAATCTAAAACTCTAAACCTAAAGACAAGTCCGCGTCGGAGGCGCCAAAAATTGATGTAGTTTTTAAATAGTGGTAAAAGATTCGATACTCAGATTGTAAAGATTTGATTTTTAAAATTAATTTTTAAAACTAAAAATAAAGAAAATTAAAGTAAAATTGATTTCAAATTATGGGAAGGATTGAGACTAAGGATTCCACCATTAGCCAATTTTTCAAGTGATAAAAATCTCGCAACTCGTATATTCAGTTTATCCAAAATATTGCCAAAGTTAGGTTTTCAAAATAATAATTGTAAATCGAAAGCATGATACATCAAAATCCCTAAGCTCAGCATGACTCATCAAAAGAAAACACAACTAATTGATAAAAACCATTTTTTCCAATTTTAATTCAAAGAAAATAATAGTAAAAGAATTACGAAAAATAAATAAAATAAGAATTACCACTTTATTATTGGAAAAATAGCTTCCTCCGTCGCCCCAGTGATGGTGATTAGCTCATCATGTTGGAAACACTCTCAAAATAATTTTTTATAGCTCAAAAAGTGCTTACAATAAATAAATAATAATAACACAGAAGATTTGATACAGATATAAGCGTTACAGAATGTCTTCTCTGTGTGGCTGAAGAGAACAAAAATAAAGTACGGACTCTGACCGCTGCAAAAATATAAAAGAATAAACAATGAAGAAAATGACAGTTTTATGAGCCTTATGTTCTTCGTCTTCTTCTTCACCAACAGATTTTTTCTCTCTTCCCAGAATTTTTCTCTTCGATCTTCTCCTATTTTTCTTCGATCTTTTTCCTATATATAGGTTTGGGAAACTCTTATACACTATCCTTAATCGATAAGGATGCAAATATCCGTCGCAAACCAACTCCAATTACTTGTTAAACCGATTCAGGGAAAAACTTCCTTTTCCGACTGTGACACGACTTTGCAGCGATTTTCACGGCATGAATCACTCTGTGCAGATGTGTTTCAACTTGTTTTTGTTGTTTCTTTACTTGGCTAACTCGCAATCACTTCCAAATCCCTTAAAATTTGTTCCAAACCAAACTCAGAAACTTTCTCTTCACGTGTATTAACTTTCCCGCCATTTTCGGTTTTTAAACCATGAAGAAGGGTGCCCCTAATCCAAATGATGGGTGCCTTTATAAATTCTTCCGGGTGCCTTTAGTAATTTTTCTTGGTGCATTTAACAACTTTTTGAGCCGATTTTTCCACAATTATTTATTTTTCAAAAATACCTATAAAGACATAAAAACCCATAAATAGTACAAAATAGAACACTATCGATTTCACCTCAAATTTCATAACATTAATCCACTTATAAGAATTACTACACTTGATAACTTGTGAATAAGAAACTGGGTCTTTTATAACCCTTAAATTAAAATCAGACTCTTGTAGATAAATCACATAATAGGCTGGTTCCCTTGGTTGTTCTACAATTTCTTCATTGGCAATAGTCTCTTCATGAACCTCCGGTGCCATTATTTGTATTTTTCCCTCATCAATCAGTTCGACAATGGGATGAATCACAATATCTGTAGAAGTCTGAGGTAAATGTGTTATTACCCTGACTTTTCGAACAAATATTTCTTAATGAATTTTGCATTTCCAGTTTCAACAATTCTTATACTATGGTTAGGACAATAAATAATATACCCTTTTGATTTTTCAGGAAAACCAATGAAGTAACGCTAACAGTTTCCAAATCCAATTTCTTTTCGTTAGGATTATAAACTTTCGCTTCTGCTGAACACCCCCAAACTTGCAAGTGTTTTAAACTAGGTTTCCTTCCTTTCTACAATTTAAAAAGAGTATTTGAAATTGCTTTGCTTGGAACTCTATTTAAAATATATATACAACATGGCGAAGAGCATAATCCACAAACTGAAGGGAAAACACACATGCATAATCATGCTTCTAACCATTTCCATTATAGTACGATTTCGCCTTTTTGCTACACTATTCTGCCAAGGAGAACCTGGCGTTGTGTATTAAGCGACAATTCCAAGCTTTTGAAGATGTAAGACGAAAGGTCCAGAATGTTGTCCAGTTTCATCATATATTCCCTAATATTCTACACCCCTATCAAACTTTATGATTTATACGTTCTTTTCTAATTGACACTCAACTTCGGTGATGAATGTCTCAACAGCATTCGCAACTTGAGATTTACCATGAAATAAGTATAGATAACAATAACGTGAAAATTCGTCAATAAAGGTGATATAATATTTCTCTCCTCCAAAAGTTGGAATGTCAAAGGGTCCCACTAGTACAAATTTGGGCTTCCGTGACAGTTCAAAATTCTTAATCATGACAGTTCAAGAAATACCTGTCACAAAAGAATAAGCTACGAGATATATGCGACAGTTGCTTATAAAAACTCACACTAATAATGGTACAAAACTGTGACAGTTTATTAACTGTTACTTAATAATTATACCATGATAGTTTTTGTAGAAAACTGTTAGTGTATATTGATGTACAATAACAGTTATAAACTGTTACGATTCTTAAGCAATAACAACAGTTTTATGTAAGAACTGTTATAGAAGTGTATAGCTATATATGACAGTTTCTGTCAATTAAATTCATTTTCATTTAGTGACAGTTTTAATAAAAACTGTTGTTATTTATCAAATACGGTTCTTAGTTATAAGTTGTTTGAAATTTTTCTGAATATAGTGGGCGTTGTACATGGGATGTTAGTGGGTCTTCTCGCCTCTCATCTCGTTCAATTAAATGAAGATTTCTCACCCAAATCGCATCTCAAGTTTTCCCACCCAAAACATCAGGTAAATCGCATCTCAAGTTTTCCCACCCAAAACATCAGGTAAATCGCATGTCAAGTTTTCACGCAAATTGCATCTCAAGTTTCCAGGTTAATCAGGCAAATCGCATCTCAAGTTTTCCCACCCAAAACATCAGGTAAATCCCATCTCTGATATTCTTTTGGTTTTTTCTATTACCTAAATCTGGATTTGGTTGGTTACCTTCTCAATCTCGAATTAGAGTTATGATTGGAAATGTTGGGTTGAAATCAGATTTTTTTGGTGGAACCTATAATTTAGATTCTGAACCCAATTGCTCATATTGATTCAGAATGGAAGGCTAAGAATCATGTAAGTTTCGAATCTCTGAATTTGGTTACATTTATAAAAATGTATGGTACAAAGCATGTGGAACATTCTCTATAACTTTATCATTGATGGATGATAGTGATTGATCATGTTTTTCATTATCGATTTTTTTTTGGAGAAGGGAAGATTTGAGATTAGTAGTCATAAGAATCTGATATAATCAGCGAGTCTAACACCGATTTCAGCCAATATCCCTCAACCAATTTCAGCCAATGAAGATTTGAGATTAGTAGTTATGTGGGTGTTGAGTATTATAGAGATGAAAAGACTGATGCTGTTATGAAAAATTAGTGTTTTTTTTTTGTAAGTTGGGGTTGTGCAGGATAGTGTCCATAGTTTGCACATGTTTCGTAAATGGTAATTGTTTGCTCCACCTTGTATTGTGGGTGAAGTTTCCGCGAAGAACCTTGCTTAGTTGTATGCATTGTGTGTGTTTTCTTCTCTGAGACAGAGTTATAAAGAACATTATTGATGCATTTTGGAGAGTGGGTGTCTTTTTTGGTGTATGCAGTTATGTGGGTGTTGAGTATTGTAGAGATGAACTGGGATTTTAGAAGTTAGGGTGTCTAAGAATTATGTGTATGCAGTAAAATTTTAAATCAACTAGTGGGTTCCTGTTTACTAACTTGGTGTTGTTGGTTTCATAAGTGGGCATTTACTGCAAGCGGTTGAGGGATATTGGCTGAATTTGGTTACATTTGTAAAAAGGTGTGGTACAAAGCATGTGGAACATTCTTTATAACTTTAGGAGATACCGGTTTCAAATTATGTCTGCACATTCTTAAACTTCGTGTTCTCTGTGTTAATATCCCCAGTCCACCACTGTTTGGTTAGACGAAATTTTTAATTTGAAATTCTTTCCGTCTGTTGCCTGTCTCTCTCTATTTCTTCTGTGTTAATATCCTCAGTCCACCACTATTTATCTTTATATTCTTTGTTATTTATGTGTAGACAGTCTTGCACACTGGTGGAATATGCTAATGTGTACTGTGTAGTTTGGAAAGCTTATCTAATAAGAAGCTCAAGTGACCAGATATGTTGTGGTGACACCTGTCTTACTTGTATTGATGAGATTTGCTTAATTGATTACAATGAAAAACAGATGTTGTATTAACGTCTCTTATTGATTTGGATAGCTATAGCTCAATTGTGTTGAGTTTTTGAGTTAGCTCTTTGTTCTTTTTTGTAGTTCAAGTGTATATTTTTCTGTTACATATTACAATACGGCTTTTGTAGGTTTACTTGTGCTCAGAGATCCAGATGCTCCCTCATGTGAAAGAAAAGACAACTTTAAGGAGTTTGTTGCTGATATTATAAAATAGTAGGTTTGCTGAATAATGCATTCTTCAAACCATTATATTATTTTATTCTCTTTTGCCTTGAAGCTAAACATTGTACCTGCTGAAAAATTTGAGTACCAAGCAGAAGTAAGACTTGAACTGAATTTTTTGGTTGTTTTTTTATAAATTTTGTATTGACAGGTTAGTCGATTGATGGATCTCATTGTTCACAGCTAGCTTATATAGTAACAAAGAAATATTTCTGCGAGAGCTCATCAGGTATATTATCCAACTATCCATTTCTTATTTTTTTGGGAATATGAATTTGATATGGGTGACTTTAGATGAAGTTAACTTTAGGATATTTTGCCTACTTACTTAGATATGCATATTTAAACAGATTAGTGGTGAGTGTTTTTTCTGCAATTATATTTTACACTTTTATCTGCAATCATCTTGTTCACACACACATAAGTGTTATATATAGGTTCAGAATGGATAAATCCTGGATGGGTAAAGATAAGTTATCACCAGAATACACCAAGGGGGTTGAGGCCTTCTTGAAATATGCCACAGATCATGTTGTCGAAGCTGGAAGTCCTCTTTCCATATTATGTCCGTGCAGGTTGTGTATGAACAGTAAAGCAGCATCGGTGAATGAAGTGAGAATCCATCTGTACGTCAAGGGCATCAATCAGAAATACAAGATATAGGATTCACATGGTGAATTTGAAACACCTGGTGCTGATAATACCAAATCACAGACTTCATATAATGCTGATGTTCAGTATGAGTTTGGAGATTATGAAGATGATGAGTTACCGGATGATGCTGCAGCAGCAATTGCATTGGT
This sequence comes from Papaver californicum, assembly GCA_023531435.1. Classification (NCBI taxonomy): domain Eukaryota; kingdom Viridiplantae; phylum Streptophyta; class Magnoliopsida; order Ranunculales; family Papaveraceae; genus Papaver; species Papaver californicum. The sequence goes on along the minus strand of JAJJMC010007421.1, from coordinate 4,900 downwards.
TCAGGCTATACACGAAGAGTTTATAGGAGATCCAGATAATTTTTCGAAAGTTAAAACAAGATGCGGAAAAACCACTTTATCCTAACTGTGAATTCCATACAAAGATGTCATCATTGCTTAAGCTCTTTAACATGAAAGCAAAAGGCGGATGGTCTGATAAGAGTTTCTCAGAATTATTGAAAGAGTTAAAAAGTATGCTCCCATCGGATAATGAATTGCCTTCGTCTCTGTACGAGGCTAAGAAAACTCTTATAGCATTAGGAATGGAATATGAAAAAATACACGCTTGTCCCAATGATTGTGTGCTTTACAGGAAGAATTACAAATATGATGATTTTTGCCCGACCTGCGGAGTTTCAAGATGGAAAGAAAAGAAGGCGCCATCAGACACAAGTAAAGGGGTTCCTGCGAAAGTGATGTGGTATTTTCCACCTGTACCTAGATTTAGAAGGTGGTTTGGATCACCAGAGACATCAAAACACCTGACATGGCATAACCTTGAAAGAGTTCCAGATGGTAAACTACGTCATCCTGTTGATTCTCCTACATGGAAACAAGTTGACAGTAAATGGCCAGAGTTTGCCCGAGAACCTCGAAATTTGCGGTTAGGTCTTTCTACTGATGGGTTCAATCCAAACAGTAGTTCAATTGGTGGCAGTTATAGTTGTTGGCCTGTCATGTTAGTTACTTATAACCTTACACCTAACTTGTGTATGAAAAGAAAATTCATTATGTTAACGATGTTGATATCAGGTCCTAAACATCCTGGAAACGATATTGATGTCAATTTGGCCCCTCTTATTGAAGATTTGAAGAAACTATGGGAGGAAGGAGCTGAAGCTTAAGATGACTACAAAAAAGAGAAATTCAATTTCAAAGCCGTACTTCTATGGACGGTAAGTGACTTTCCGGCATATGGTAATATTAGTGGTTTCCCTAAAGGAGGATATAATGCTTATCCAGTTTGTGCTGACCGTACTTCTTCTATTAGGCTTAAATACTCCCAAAACAATGTTTATACCAGTCATAAAAAGTTTCTTCCGAGAAAACACAAGTTTAGAAAGGAGAAAGAGGCTTTTAATGGTCACCAAGAGTTAGACCATGCTCCAAAACCTTATTCTGGTGAAGAAGTATTCAGTCAGGTTGAAATGATAGAGAATTTATGGGGAAAGAAAGTGAAAACTAAACCAATCTACTGGAAGAAGAAGTCGATATTCTTTGAACTTGAATACTGGAAGTACTTGCTAATTCGACACTGTTTAGATGTCATGCACATAGAAAAAAACATAGGTCAGATTTTTGTGGGGACATTACTGAACATACCCAAAAAAATGAAAGATGGTTATAATGCTCGTAAAGACCTTGAAGATTTGGGGATGAGGCCTGAATTGGCGCCTAAAGAAAACGGAAAAAAAGCATATCTGCCTCCTGCGTGTTAACAAAAGAAGAAAAGAATTTTTTTTGTAAAACCTTGTCTGATTTGAAGTTTCCCGAAGGTTACTGTTCAAATCTGAAAAAACGGGTATCGATGTAGGATTTGAAGTTGTATGGTCTAAAGTCACATGATTATCATGCACTAATGCAAGAGTTTCTTCCTTTAGCTATATGATCCGTTTTGCCTAAGCATGTGCGATATTCTATAATCAGATTATGCTTTTTTTTCAAGGAAATCTGCACTAAAAAGGTTGATGTCAATCACCTGACAGAAGTACAAAATGACTTGGTGGTTACCTTATGCTTATTAGAAAAATATTTTCTTCCGTCTTTTTTTGATATCATGGTTCATTTAACTGTGCATCTAATTCGAAAGGTTAGATTATGTGGACCAGTTTGCTTCCGATGGATGTATCCTTTTGAAAGATTTATGAAGGTTCTGAAAGTATATATTCGAAACCGGAATCGTGTAGAAGGCTGCATCGCTGAGGGCTATATTGTTGAAGAGGCGGTGGAGTTTTGCTCTCACTACTTAAAGATGGTTACCATTGGTGTTCCTACAGATAGGATGGCTGAAAAAAACAAAAACGTGGAGAGTACTATATTTATTTCTGAAGGGAAGCCGTTATCAACGCTTAAGCAAGTTAAAGTCAGTGACACATTGCTGAAGCAGGCACACCAAACTGTACTGAATAACACAACAGATGTGCAGCCTTACATTGTGTAAGAACTATACGATTTGACTTTGTTATACTGTATTTGAAATATATGCGTTACCGTATATTTTCTGATTCACATTTCAGGCTACACAAGGAGCATTTGAGGGAAGAGTCTCCGGAAAAATCCAAAGAATGGCTATTGAAAGAGCATAACCGAACATTTAAGGATTGGCTAGAGACAAAAGTATGTATAGTGCTTTATCTTCTCCCTGTTTTCAATTTGGACTACAATCTTCTTTGTATTCCCTCTATATTAAATGCTTAGTATGTCATGAAATAAGCATCTTGTTCATCATGATTGATAAAAATTAGTTTAGCTGCCACCATTCATGTCCTAATCAAGTTGATAAAACTTCAGAGAACATATATTGTTGTTTCACATAGTCTGTCCTGCCTACATGATTTTTAATTGTTGGTTAAACCTAGATTCTTTGATTCACTACTAACGTAGGTCGTACCTGAAAGTTCATTAGCCAAATAAACCATTTTATCTGTGGATTGATAGTGCTTGTATGATAGTGAGCAAACTCTGTCATTATTGGGAAGGACTGTTAGACTTACAACATACAGTGCTTGAACCCTGTGATTTTGGTTTCTGTCTTGATGTACTATTTCTGGATTTGTACCTTGGAGATCTTATTCTCATTAATTTTCATCTCGGCTAGTTTTGGTAACCTTATGCGTTGATTTAGCACCTTGATTGCATAAATTGCACTTGTTGAACAATAAATAAAAACGATTGACGTAGACATGGCTATGTTTACAGTTAGGGTAGTATTTTGGAAGAAAAGACAGAAATCACTATTTTAGTGCACATTAGCTTTTAGGGTTCAGGATCTGTCTTACTTTTCTTGAGAATAATAAATAGAGTTTGTTCACTACTTTCGTTGAATATTAGCTTTCAAAATGATTATCCTCTACAACTTCACTACTCACATATGATTTTTGATTATTTTCTACCTATTAATCTGATTTGCAGGTCGAAGAAGAACTACAAAATAGAAATCATGATATTCCGACAGAATTAGAATGGATAGAATGTGGCCCAAGTCACCACGTATACAAAGTTGAAGGATTTGAAGTCAGTGGTTATCGTTTTCACACTAGGGATCAGGATGATAAAAGAGTTAACCAAAATAGCGGAGTAAGCCTGGTTGACGAAGATAACATCTGTTACTATGGTGTGATCCAAGAGATATGGCTTATCGACTATCAGATTATGAGGATACCTGTGTTCAAGTGTACCTGGGTACATAATCAGCATGGAATAAGGAAAGACGACTTGGATTTCACACAAGTTGATTTTCGGAGGTTAGCTCATAAACATGAACCATTTATTATGGCTTCCCATGCCAAACAAGTGTTCTATGTACAAGACCAACTTTACCCTAAGTTGTCTATCGTCATATCAACACGTGACAAAGACGTAAATGTGGAAGAGTTTGTAGATGAGTCACTGGTCTTTGAAGGTAGTCATACTTTCGAAAATACAGTTCCAGCTGCGGATTCGTTTGACATTAATTATGAGTCTCAGTCTGCTCTGTTGCGTAACAATGATGATGGTGTTTGGATTGAAGACTTCACGAAAGAGCAAAATAAAAAAACTAAGAAAAATTCCAACCCAAGAGAAGAAGACAATCCAGTGGACAATGATAGTTCAACGGATGATGACAGTTCAATGGTAGGCGATTCAGATTTAAATTAATTCGCTACCTGCTAATGATTTTCCCTAGCAGGTACTGTCCATAATTGGTCAGGTAGCTTATAAGCTCAACTTGCCCTCAAGTTCAAGGATTCACCCAGGATTTCATGTCAAGGAGAGGGGTAATGTCATTTCCTGTAGCAATTTCAGCCGTTGATGCTAGGTATTGTAGTTGATATCCCTATTTATTTTCTATCGTTGAAGCATTTTACTTTTGTCAAATAGTTGTTATTATATCTGCGAGTTAACATTACTACCAGACACATATCCATACACAAAATTACCAAAGAGATCCCTGACATTTGAACTTTATTTCAATATAGAACTAGTTAGTTTAATACAGTTAATTATCGCTACGGCGTTCACTGTATTTTAGTTTTCTTTCATTCAATTTTCTTTAGTACATTTTATGCACATTCGATTTTTCGAATATTTGGTTGTGGACACGTGTTTGATTATTCATGTACAATTTAGCTTATATTGGCTTCTTTTTCTTAGTGTCGTAATTTCATTATTCGTTTTGTTTACCAGAGTTTAAGATAAATGCACTTTGTGTCACAGTACTAACATGACCAATCCTAGCTGACATTGAACCATTCCAGTATAACAAATCGTCTTTCAGCTTATTAATTGCGTTGGTGTTAAACACTTTCTCTAACTCCTCATTGATGAGCTTCAAATTATTTTGAGATACATTTTGGATAGGAAAAGTAGGTGTTTGAGGTTTAATAGCAAGTTGATGTTGGTCCAAACCGAGTATTTCAATTGTCAGAAATCAATCGAAACATCCAGAGATGGAAACATCTTCTGAAGAGAACTCAACTCCTTCGCAAGGGAAGAGCTCTTTGTTTTCTTGAAATCTAGCAGAACCCATTCTAGCTAATTTTCTTAGTTTAGTGATGTGGTTTAGAAAGTGGTAAATAAAGATTCGATTCTCGAACTTGTGAAGGTAATGATTTTAGAAAATAATGATTTAAACTAATTCTAGAAAATTCCAGGAGTAAGAAAAAGACTAAATAACCTAAAGATGATTTTTGAATAATTT
>JAJJMC010007416.1:0-14700 GCA_023531435.1 Papaver californicum | reverse complement strand
AACATCTGGAGGAATCGTCTGACATCAAGAACACTGAGGTGAAGATGTGCGGTAAAAAGAGAAATGAAGTGGTAAAGGAGAGACTTTAAATATATGGTGAAGACTTTCCTTTGATTAAGGGAGGTGAGACAGTTACTTAGAGTAGTATAACTGAAGAAATGGTGGGGCACGTCACCAACCAGCCAGTGCACGAGCTCGGGTGGTACGTGTTGAGGAGATAGTCAAAGAGAATTACTTTAAGGAAGTGTGGGTTGATTATCAGGATATTCAATGGCTAGCCCAACATCCAGGGGGATAAGTTTGATAAATGAAAAATGACTATCTATGGATAAATGGAGTCATTTCTACTAGATGGGCCTGAGTTCATCACTACCTTAGGAGCTTAGGAGTTAAGCCCAAATACTTAGGAATATTCCTATGGAAATATGAGGACGGAAGAGGAATAATAAGATAAGTTAAGGGTGGCAATTAGTAGATGAGACTTTAGCAATAATAAGGGGTTAAAGGGAAATATATGTCAAGAGGTGATAAAGAAGAAAAATCTATAAAAGGAAAAGGGATAGTACAAAGAAGGGATTCTCTCTTTTTCTCTCTCTACCCATAGAAGGAAAGGTGTATTCCTTGTTGTAGCTAGGATTAGTCTCCCATTTACCTATTTACCCTAAAACAAAGGTCAATCATTTCAAGTGCAAATTCGGGGTGACATCAGGAAAATTTCTCGTATATATGGTGACAAAAGATGGAATCTAAGACGATCCGGAAAAGAGTTGGGCGATACATGAGATGCCTTCGCCTGCTACTGTTGAGTATGCATAAAAAATGAATGGGAGCCTCACTGCATTGAATAGATTCATCTTCCTATCCTCGGATAAGTGTAAACACTTTTTCAATACCTTAAAGTAAAAAGGGATAAATTCAAATGGGGTGGAGAATGCGAGGAGGCATTTCATAAGATCAAAGAGTATTTATCCATTTAGGAGACGCAAAAAAGGGTATTAAGATTTGGTTGGTCAAACGAGAATCAAGATGGTCGTCAATCGGCATGATCCATGTACCATCGAAAAAGAATGGAGGCTGCATAGCAGCAGATAGGTCTCGATTGCGAAGAATTTCACCAATAGAATATAATTGACCATCATCCATCAAGGGAAGATGCCCGCTATCATATTGGCCGCTGGACTTGGACCTCTCTTGAGACGTTGTTCCCCTTGTCTCTTCCTCTTCTTCCACTGAGGAACATCTGGAGGAATCGTCTGACATCAAGAACACTGAGGTGAAGATGCACGGTAAAACAAGAAATGAAGTGGTAAATGAGAGAATTTAAATATATAGTGAAGACTTTCCTTTGACTAAGGGATGTGAGACGGTTACTTAGAGTAGGGAAACTGAAGAGATGGTGGGGCACGTCACCAACCAATCAGTGCACGAGCTTGTGAGGTACGTGTTGAGGAGATAGTCAAAGAGAATTACTTTAAGGAAGTGTGGGTTGACTATTGGGCTATCCAACGGTTATCCCAACAATTAGGGGGATAAGGTTGATACCTGAAAAATGATTATCTATGATAAGGGGAGTCATTTCTACTAGATGGGCCTGAGTTCATCACTACCTTAGGAGCTTAAGAGTTAAGCCCAAATACTTAGGAATATTCCTATGGAAATATGAGCACAGAAGAGGAATAATAAGATAAGTTAAGGGTGGCAATTAGTAGATGACACTTTAGCAATAATAAGGGGTTAAACGAGATATATGTCAGGATGTGATAAAGAAGGAAAATCTATAAAAGGAAAAGAGATAGTACAAAGAAGGGATTCTCTCTTTTTCTCTCTCTACCCATAGAAGGAAAGGTGTAGTCCTTGTTGTGGCTAGGATTGGTCCCCCCTTACCTATTTACCCTAAAACAAAGGTCAATCCATCCAAATGCAAATTCGGGGTGACATCAGGAATACTTCTCGTATATATGGTGACAAAAGAGGGGATCTAAGACGATCCAGAAAAGAGTAGGGCCATATGCCTTCACCTGCTACTGTTGAGTATGTACAAAAAATGATGGGAGCCTCACTACATTGAATAGATTCATCTTCCTATCCTCGGATAAGTGTAAACATTTTTTCAATACCTTAAAGAAAAAAGGGATAAATTCAAATGGAGTGAAGAATGCGAGGAGGCATTTCATAAGATCAAAGAGTATCTAGCCACATTTCATGTGATACAGAGACCCGATCCTAAAAAGAAGATCAAAGAGTAACAACATATCTGGGGTCCACGACATATGCTATAAATGTTATTTCAGTGCAAGTGGTCATAAGAGAAGAGAAACATGTCTACTTTATTAGTGACACCATGACCTCGGCAGAAAGGAACTACACGAAGATTGAACTGTCGATACTCTCCCTGGTTTAATACAAAGAAAAAATTATGGACGTATTTATAAGCACACATCATTAGGGTATTAACCAATTAAATTAACATTTGAAAACTCGGAAAGAACATGAAGAATCTCAAAGTATGGGGCTCAGATTAAACAATTTAGCGTATTATATGAGATGTGAATAACTGTTAAATCCTAAGCCCTAGAAGATTTCATGGCGTATTTCCCCTTGTAGGAGGAAGATGATGTTGAAAAAAATACCATGCATGAAGGAAAATAGAAAGGATTCATCGTACCTACTCATGAGTTGTCATCCTCACATATGGGAAGTTTTCACCGATGGGTTCTCTAACAGAGATATCTGGCATGAGAATGGTATTTACCACACCGAAAGGAATAAGGATAGTTCACTCCATCAAGTTAGAGTTCGACGCTAGACACAAGATTACAGAGTGTGACGTTGTGTTACATGCTCTAAGGCTGATAATATAATTTGAGATATCTGAAGTATGCCTCACCAATGACTTCCATCTAGTGATACGACAGATACAAATGAAATATCAGACCTTAGATACATGCCTCCAAAAGTAACTTAAGCTGGTAAGGTGATGCGTGTCGTAAACGAAAAAAATTAGGCACTATATTTCCCACTAATTAACTAGTAATATAGCGGTAATAAGGATCGTTCCCACAGAGAGCTATGTAATTGATGTGTTATTTAGATTAGCAACTAAGAATAAAAGTAAAAAACTAAGGGAATTGGTTGATTAACTAACTAAAAATAATAAAAAGATAATAAAAAAGAAAAAAAATGATTAGGGAGTCATTCGCCGTTAACTCGAGTATTTTACTTATCTATCTTTTGTTAGAATCATTCATCACCCTTGTTCAATTCCCGTTGACAATCTCAAAAACCTAAATCTTATTGAATCTCGGCAACACCATCTCCTTTGTGTTCTTCACTTCTAAACTGAAACCAGTTAACCCCTCTTTAAAACCCATCTTAATTTTAAATCGAACCATGGCATACCCAAATTAGTTAGCCGGTGGTGGAGGTGAAGGTGTGGTCTGTTGAAAAAGAGAAACAAACTGGTTTTCTAAAACTTGACCTAGAGTAGGTTATATATAAGGAGTTTTAGGCACCCAAAAATTGGATATGAAGCATCCTTAATATTTAACTGGAGTGGATTCCGTTGGTCAAAACGCAAGTTCCTTTATAAATGCATGTGATAAGACTTGGTAAGTTGTCAGTTCCGGGAACCGACAAGTTTAATTTTTTGTTTCGTCCATAAGTTCCTCGTACAAAGTCGGAATGACTTTATTCTTTGGCCGTTGGCTTCGTTTCTTCGTTTTCTACGAGATGATGACAAGAAATACTGGATTTGGATAAGTACCACCTGGTTTTTGGACCTTAGCACTTCTTTTCTTGCGCAATTAAGTGTCAATTCACTTCTTTTGGATGATTTTACATACTAAAAGATAAATAAACAAAAAAAAAAACGTAATATACAATAATTTATAAGAAACCCAGCAAATATTAACATGAAATTGACACTATAAATATGTAATTTATGCACTTTTCACAAGGAAATACGCGATTTAAGTAACCAATATCAATTTCGGACACATTTGTAGGGAAGAAAACCGACACGCTGATGCACTAGCCTATATTTCTTCCCGTTAAGGGATCCGACCATAAAAGCTATTAAAATCAGAAGTGGAAGGAATAATAATATATATCCATCTCAATAGAATTATATGCAGATAGAGGAATCCCATATATTGTTACTTAGAGTCAAGAGAACTTCCTGATAATAGCTTACATGCTTACAAGACCAAGTGAAAATCAGGCAATTATCAGCTTTAGGATGGGAATCTATATCGACATTCTTTTCTAAGGCATTGTTACGATGTATAAACAAGGAAGAGGGGCATAAAATACTTGTGGAACTTTACTAAAGGATGTTGTTAATCATAGCTCGGGAAGATCCCTAGCACAAAAAGCTAAAACACATAGTTACTTCTGGCCTTATATGAATCAGGAGGCTGAGGACATGGCACGAGTCTGTGAAGAATGTCAGAGGTTCGCGAATACAATTCATGCCTCATCGACATCCTTAAAGTCAATCTTAAGACCATGACCCTTCTCTAAGTAGGGAGTAGACATTGTGAGACCTCTTTATGTAGGAACACTACAACGAAAATATCTCACATTGGCAACAAACTACTTCAACGAGTGGGTAGAGGAAACTTTCCTGAAGCACTTCCGAGATAAAAATGTATTCAAGTTCTAATTCAAAAAAACAATGTGTCGGTTCGGGATTCCAGGCGTTATAGTCTCGAAAAATGGGAAGCAGCTCCAAGGGACGAGTGTCGACCTACTTTTTAATACTTTCCATATCAGGAAAAATAAGTCAACTCCAATTTATCCCCCAGAGAAACGGACATGCTGAGATCACAAACAAGACAATAGCTGACAACTTAAAAGAGAAATTTGATTGGAACTGTGGGAGCTAGTACGAACAACTGCACAATTTTTTCTGGTCTTATCGAACTACACGATGAGGGGTGACAGATCTTTCACCGTTCATGCTCACATAATGACATGGGTAATTATCTCAAAGGAAGTAATGTTACCCACTACCAAGATTGGAGCTTGGGAAAAAAATATAACCTCCGACGTAATTCCATCCAAGTTCGATGACTTAGAAGAATACTGATGTAGCACTACAACAAATGGAAAACTACCATCGAAGGATGAGGAAAGAATACGTAAGAAGGTACGGATAAGACAATTTTACCCCCAAAAAGCTAGTTTGATGGGAAATTCCATAATTTGAACGAGACAAGACAAGGGGAAATTTTGCACCAAGATGGGATAGACCATTCACCATTTTGTCAAAAATAGGTGAAGGGTTCTACAAGCTATTAAATCCACATGGGATATAATTACAAAACCCCAGGAACATTAGGCACCTGATGTATCACTCCTGCAGGGTTAAATATATGTATAAACACTAACTCTGGAAAACTAAAAAAGGGACTAAGTCACTAGTATTTGGGTCCTGATCACTATATGATGACCTAGAGGATACGAGCCAATCAGGTCATGATCTCAAGGCTAAAAGAATCGCAAAGGATATACACCCAAGGGCCCTTAATCAATAGGACTATGGTTCATTTTGGATAATATATAAAAATCGAAAAGTTGTAAGTCAACAACGGGCAGAACATGAAACCTAATTGGTTCGTTCTATCAACACATGTTGTCGATGATGAGGTAATCAAATCGAGAAGGTATCGGGCCCGATGATCCTCTTTGTCGAGTTTATCGCCCTAGACTAAGAGAAAGAAGCAACTTTTGGGAATTCTACAAAACCAAGTCGTTCTTTTTCCTCTGACAGATGGTCAGAACTACTTCCGGGTTCGAACCCTGCTAAGAGGCCCACTACAAATCATAGATTGTTGAAGAAAGAACAAGATATTTCTTTTGTCCCACGACTTCGGGCATGGCCATCTCCTATAGTGTGAAGGGCGGTGTGTACAAGTCCCGGGAATGAATTCATCGTCGTATGGCTGACCGATGATTACTAACGATTTCGGCTTCGTACAGGAAAGTTGCGTCCTGCAATCCGAACTGAGGACAGGTTTTTGGGGTTAGCTCACCCTTGCGAGATCGCGACCCTTTGTCCTGTAAGAATCAACCAATAAGGACAATAACTGTGACGCATCACCCACAATAATATGGCAATCCGAGAGAGAATATAATAAAGTATTTTGAAATATTGGAAAGAATTTCAGTTGTATATCAGAGGATAAAGTTAAAAGAAGACTAATAAGTGGTATAAGAAGGCTTATTGACGATATTACCTTCACCCCGAGGGTTTATCTTTGGAATCAACCTTAGCTTTTTTTTCTTCCTTGAGCCTATTGACTTCCTTCTTCATTTTGTAGAATGAAATTATATGGTAGTTCATTCTAGTAGTCCATTTTATAAAATGAACTCGTATGATAGTTTATTTTGTTGTATGAATTCATATGTAAGTTCATTATTAGCAGTTCTTTATAGAATAAATTCTTATAGTATTTCATTTCTAGCAGTTCATTTTGAACTCGTATGATAGTTCATTCCCAGCAGTTCATTTTGTAGAATGAACTTGTATGATAGTTCATTTCTAGCAGTTTATTTTGCAGAATGAACTCGTATAATAGTTCATTTTGTAGAATAAACGCATACGGTAGTTCATTCTAACAATCATTTCGAGAATGAACTCGTATGATAATCCATTTCTAGCGGTTCATTTTGTAGAATGAACTCGTATGGTAGTTCATTTCAAGCAGTTCATTTTGTAGAATGAACTCGTATGACAATTCATTTCTAGAAGTTCATTTTGTATAATGAACTCGTGTGGTAGTTTATTCTAACAGTCATTTTGTAGAATTAACTCATATGGTATCAGTTTATTTCATGTGTTTATTTTGTAGAATGAACTAGTATGGTAATGCATTTCTAGCAGTTCATTTTGTAGAACGAAGTTCATTTTGTAGAATGAACTCGTATGATAGTTCATTTTTAGCAGTTCATTTTGTAAAATGAACTCGTATGGTAGTTCATTTTGTAGAATGAACTCGTATGATAGTTTATTTCAAGCAGTTCATTTTGTATGATAAACCTGTATGGTAGTTCATTTCTAACAATTATTTTCTATAATGAGCTCCTACGGTATTTCATTTCATGTAGTTCATTTTGCAGAATGAACTCAAATGATAGTTCATTTTGTAGTTGATTTTTAGTTGAAGGATAACGTAAAATTTATTTTTTCGAGAAAATAGTAAAAGTGGTACTCGTTGTATAAATTTCGTGGAGAGCTTCCCGAATATATAAAACTTATTATTTTTTGACTTATGGTTCAGAGGATATTTAATTTTTAAGTTTTTTTCCTAAAATCTATGTAGAGAAAGAAAATAAGAGAGAGAGAAATCATATTTCAGACATTGTTTTAAAAGATAATGACGTTATTCCGCGTGGGTAACGTTCATCCTGGGACCAAATAGCAAATTTTGGACCAAACTGATAGTATATTTTTTAAAAGAACCTTAGAGCAATTGGACCAAGTCAACAGAACCAAACTAACACAATATATTCTACATTAGGACTAATTGTTAGTTTCTACTTAATTTTTACATAAAATTATGCAAAATACCAAGGTGACCAAAATTAGTTGAAAAAAACCCACCCATAGGTTTAAATCCATAAACACACCATATTCTCCAAAAGTGATACAGATACCCCAATTTTTTAAAAATGTATAAATTACATCAATTTCACTTAAAAAAAATACCCAACCTACCTGTTATTCATATTTTTATTCTCAATATGAGATTTACCTTCTCTTTATATGTCTCTCACACCACCGCCAGCGCAACACCTCCTCCTCTTACTCCAGAACAACCTGCAAAACCACGAAGATCTCTTGATCCTCCACCAACACTGTCTCCTTCTGTTCTTCCCCCACCACCAACAACACATCCGTCTCCACCTTCCCAACCAAAACCACCAACATCTCATTCTCTTTCTCCCACACCACCACTAAACCCACTACCATGTCTAAATCTGTCACCAACAATACATCTGCCTCGTGCTTCTATCCTCTACAACCACCACTAGTACCTCAGATCTACCACCAACATCACCTCCGCCTCCACCTTTTATCCTCTACAACTATTACTAGAACCTCCGGATCCATCACCAACAACACCTCAGCCTCCTCCTTATATCCTCTACAACCACCAGCAGCACCTCCTTTTGATGTATCATCCAGAAAATTATGATACATCATCATCGTCGAGATCAATGTTATGTTGGTGAAATGTCAAGTTTATGTTGAAACCAATTTTTGTTTCAACAAATTTTTTTTTAAAAAAAAAAACGTCGAAACCAATATTTTTGTTGGTGAAACAATAAGCTTATGTTGAAACTAAATTTGGTTTCAAAATTGTTATTATTGTTTTTATCGTGAAACCTATGTTTTGATGGTGAAACATTAAGTTTATGTTGAAACCAAATTTGTTTCAACTGATTTTTGCGCAGTTTTTGTCGCTGAAAACCAATGTGGTTGGTGATTGAGTAAGGTTGCAATTTTATGTTGAAACCAAATTTTGTTTCGAGTTTTGAAAAAATTAAAACAACGTCGAAACCAATATTTGTGTTGGTGAAAACAGTAAATTTATGTTGAAACAAAATTTGGTTTCAACTTAATTTTTCCTATTTTATGTCGTTGATACCAATGTTGGTGATATGATAAGTTTTTGGTGGTTGTGTTTGCTGGTTGGTGGTGGTGTTGTTGATAGTGATTGTAGTCCTGGTTGTTGGTGGTATCGGTAGTTGGTGGAGGTGGTATACTGCTGGTTTCGACATAGCTATGGTGTTTGTGGTATTGGTATTGGTGGTAAGCTGGTTGGTGGTGGAAAATTGTGGTTGTGGTGTTAATGGTGTTGGATGGTGGTGACGATAGTGTCGATATAGTTGTTGACGATGACGGTGGTAGTAGCGTCAATGGTGGTTGGTGGTGGTGGCGATCATGATGATAGTGGTTCTGACTGGTGGTGTTGCTGGTTGGTTGTGATGGGGTGTTGTTGGTATTGGTGGTGGCGGTGGGGTTGGTTGATGATGGTGCTGGTTAGTGCTGGTGGTGGTGCCGGTTGGTGGTGACGATGATGGTGGTGGTGCTGGTGATGGTGATAGTGATGGTGGCGCTAGTTGGTGCCAGTGTCTCTGGATGGAAATGGTTGGTGGTGGTTAATGATGATGAGTTGGTCTTGGTAGTGTTGGTGGTGAGAGGAGAATAAAGATTGGGGATGTGATTGGGATTGTTTTTTATTTTTATTGGGATGAAACAATTTAAAGGATAGTTTACATAGTTAATGATAATGGAGTTTTTGCTTAGCTTTTAATGAGTGTGGTTTTTATAATAGTACTAGATAAGAATTTTTTGGACTCCAACCTGCGCATTATAATTTTTATCATATAAATTTTTAATTTTAAAATAAAAATAATTTATAGAGTACCAAAAAAATTAATATGTTTATTTGTAGTAGCATACATGGTGTAAAAATAAAAGACAATAATACCTCCAGTGGGGTGTTTCTCTGGTATTAAAAAATGATTTTTCTATAATTTTGTCTCCCACCGTTTTTACAGTGATAAGATGATCGTACCATGTCCCTATTATCAGCTACTAAGGCAAAACTCATCACACCTTAAAGGGTAAAGGGTTTTCTTACCAACAGATTTTATATTTGAAAACAAATTCTTTTTTCTTTGTTTAAGTTTTTCTTTGCCATCTTTCTCAATGGATCATAGGAGTTGCATTGTTGTACTAAAATATTTTTCTTCTTTTTTTGAAGCATAACTATTATCTTTTGTTTGGGTATTATTGCGGTTTTTCAATCTTATCTGCAGATGCTTTTGTTCCTTTTTCTTTCATCAATTCACCGATTGTGGTCAGTCAACACGGTTTTAGTGGATCAAATCGGCTAGTGGGACAGTACACTCGTTAACAGCTGTTCACTTGATATTTTAATATCATCCTTTGATTTGTTGTTAAATGTCATTCCGGCCTGTAATTAGGGCTCAATTCTTTTTTGTGGTAGAATCTTTTTGAGGTTAGTCGTGGTCCATAGCTCATGACTCCAACATATTTAGATTAAACTCTTCCATTTAAGAGTTACTAGGAGTCCATAACCCTAGTATGGAAGTTTAAGTTTTTTTCCACTTTTAGAGTTAGTAGGGACCCTAAGGTTAGGTGGAGCTAAAAAACTTAGTTCTTCTTCTTTTAAAGTTAGCCGGGGTGTTAGTTAAACATTATACTAAGGTGGTGTTAGTTAAACATTATACTAAGGTTAACTTTGGTCGGGCATGATATAATTCCTATCGTCGAATATAAAGAGAATTTCAGTTATCTTTTTTCCTAGATACACAACGTCCATCCTTATATATATATATAACATGGGATAAAATTCTTAACAAGCGTAGTAATTAACCATTAACTACTTTACCAATTAAATTTAAGTGTCAAATTAATACTCTTTAAATGAGTTTGTACAAAATTAAATTTGTTAAACATGGTTGGATTTCACGAATACACCACATTAACATCAAGGTTGCAGTTAAACATAAGGAGCCTGGATAACGATGATAGTCCACACAATATAATAGGTTTCATATCCCGTTTTCAGATCTTTAAATTTAGATTACTCAATATTTAAACATCAATTTTCTTTTACATAATTATGAAATTTGATCTACTAGAAACGTATACCAATGTTACCTCTATATACAATCATTTAACAAAGTTTATCTATTAGATCCTACGAATTTCTACTTGTATATAGAGATATGTGACAATTACATGGATCACATAGACCTTGGGAAAAGTTGATGAGCAGCAAGCCCAAAAGGGCACCAGAAAATATTTTTTTAATCGAACCTGCTATTTATTGATCTAGTATTGTAAGGTAAGATGTGTGGTCTAACACGTGTTATAACGTGTTATTTCTTGTTTTATTAATCAAGCTAGATCATGGGCTATAAATATTTATTTTAGACGTGTAAAATACTATCTTCGTTTCAGCAAAAATGTTATTATCATTTTTTTATTTTAACATATTTTTAGGTTAAAATGAAAAAATTATAGTAACACTTTTGTAGAAACGAAAAGAGTATTTGTTTTTGTTACTCTCACACTTGAAACCAGTTTGGTTTCCTCCTCAAAACCCTAAATATAGAATTAGTAGGGGCAACCGAAATCTTAGTCCTAAGGAAGAGTTTGGTTAATGATGACTCGATGTAAGATACCCCACCTAAAATAACTGCTTTTTATATGGTTTGAAGAGATTTTTCTTCTCTGATGTGATTCTTGTTATTTGCAATCCACTATTCTTATTAACCAATCCATATACTTAAAATAATCCAATTTTTTTAACATTTTTATTAATACAATCCTATGAATTGGAATTAGTTTTTATAACTTTTAAAAACACATCTAATCTAACTTCTTCATCTTCTCCAACACAGCAACATTATATTCAATCCCTTCGAACATGACCAATAGGTGCTTTGAACTCTTATGATAAAGTGGATAAAACATTAGTGTGTGCATTTGTTGAAATAAAAAATAGATTAGATTGGATTTATAAATTTTACTTTAATTTGGTTTCTAAAAAATAGTAGAATTCTATTTAATTTCTTATTGGATTGTATTAATAATAATGGTGGATTGGAAATAGCAGGAAACTTGGTTTAATAGGAGCTGATTTATGTTAAATTAAATCTTGTGTTTCCCCTCCTGTTTTTCTGGTAATTTAGCGACAATTGGTTCTCATACGACTAGATTTTGGTCTTCAACACGAATGGTAATGATTCTGCCCCACCAGTTTAGGAATTTTTCTGCAATGAGTTGAAATTAGGTTAGGGTTCTAACACTTCCTATGCTACATGTCTGGAAACCATTATGTGGCTTGCTTTTACTCATCAATTTTACAGATGTTTTATTCTTGATTATTCAGGCTTCACCCAATCACATCTATGTTTGTTTGTATTGGGTTCTTTTTTTTTCGAGTTCATCTTCTACCCATGTTCTCTGTTTCTGTGATATTAAAATCAAACTTTACAAGTCTTCTACCCATGTTCTCTGTTTTTGTGATATTAAAATCAAACTTTACAAGTTTTCTACCACCAAAGTCTCAGTAGTTTCTTATATAAAGATCTTAAACCGGATGCTACAACAATTGCCCTCGTAGCGGATTCCTTAACTTTTCAATAAAACCTTTTTCTGTGTCCTTCATACTTTATACCTTCTTTTTCTAATTCTTTAATACCATGGCCACTCTATGGTCAAGTGCCTTATCCAACCTCATCAATTTTCTTCACCACTCAATGACCCTGGAAAATGGTAAGCAATTCAAATTTGCTGAAACTCCACCGGATATCCTAGCATCATCTCAACACTGATATGTGTCGTTAGTGCACAAATTAATTTAATTATTATCTTCTTTACTAATGAATAATATAATAGTAAATAATATTTGTCCCTACGAAGAGCAAGGTGTTTTAGTTGTCGAAAGTCACATGAGGTTTTGTTTTAGGTTAAATATAATTAACAGAGTGATTAAAAGTAATTAATATGCAAGCAATTAAGAGAAATATGATTGAGAAATCCTTCTTCATTACTAAACAATCATTAAATTAGTATATTCATCTATTCATTTATAAATGTTGCTTTGAATTTAAGAAACGTTTATAAGCGTCTCAAATCACACGTGCTTAATTTTTGATACGGATAAAGCGACACTTTCCTACTTTAATCTAAGCGATACATAATATACATCGCTTAAATTCTTAGCGACGTTTTATAGGTGAACCAGAAATATTTATTTGGCCATTTAAGCGACGCTTAATTAATTTAAAGGATACTTAAAACCGTTGCTTCTATTATCAACTCTTAATTATAGGTCTCAAATTTGTTGGAAACACATATGATTTAATTATACAATACATATTGTTCGTCGTAGTTTTTCTTTATCACATATTTATTTAAGCTGCTATGCTTATATGCATCTCAAATTTTAAATTGATTAAATAAAACAAAATCTTATTTTGAATTTGGGATTCCCAAAATCAAAATGTCCTGCTCCTGCATTATTATGTTCTCAATCACATATGATCCCAATAATTCAATTAATTGCATTCACTATCACATATGAACCAATTTAAATAATCATTATCGATAAATTAATGAATCATAAGCAATCAATCAATCAATCATTGAATCAACAATCCTTTCCACGCGAACATTATATTTTGTTTTCACAACTTCCAGCTCTACTAAAATGAGGTTCATAGGATATGTAACAGACTAAGTAGTACTCCGGACCAACGGTGTAATAAAAAAAAATATAAGGACCACCAATGAATCAATTATAGACATGTATGCAAGCATATAACTTGGGACTAAGTTCTTCAGATTCTAAACAATTAAAATACCAGCTAAAAAATAAATAAAGAAAATTCAAAATACTTTTACCCATGAGCAGTATGTTTCATCCTTGTCAAGTTTTTGTATCTTGTCAAAAAAAATATTAAGTTTTCATCAGTTTAATAAACCTGAAGTGTTAAAGTATCATAGACACGTTAGAGATAAAGAGGTACATAAGTATTATTGAGATTCTTGATTCGTATAATGAAAAATTATCCTGAACCCTGACAAGTGTGATATTCCATCACTAGTTATAATTAAAAGCAAATGTTAATGGCTTTTAGAAAAGATATCATTTTTATAACAGGAAATGTTTGTACCTATGGATTTTTCTAATAGCGGTGTTTCGAATTGATATCTCGTCTAGCGGGTTACAAAAGATCACATTTTTAACCCTAAACAAAGAGAAACACTTTATACATTTTGTATGAATCTGCAATCAAATATATCCTGGATAAATCAAGATTCTTAAGTGCGTACCATAACTCCAATTATAATAAGTGTCATGGGTCACTTCCCCACCTTTACCTTCCTAACAATGACAATGAAATTATGCAATTATATTTAACCAAGGCACTGAAAGTAACCATGGTTTTGATAAACATGACGCAAACTAAGCTTGATTCATTAAATACGAGAAACTAACCTCATATCCGTGCATATCAACTATGATCTTTAGCTCGGCTCATCTTAAGCAAAATTCGTGGCTGTAATAAGTGATTTTCCAGTTTCCTGTTGAATACATAAACATCACATTAGACAAGCATGAACACATCATAATTCGTATATATATAAATAGAAAGAGTTAGGGATACATAGATAAACCCTTAAAATTCTCTCAAGATCCCTGCAAGTTCTTGTAAAAATATTGTTTTCCCAGATGCAAGAGGTCCAATGAGCAATGTTAACCTGGAACATCAATAAATGACATTAAATGCACGTTTTGTACAAGCGGAACTAGTAATTTTATCATACATGGCATACACAAATTATGTTAGATATAGAGAAATCATATTCTATTGATTGATTACGTACCCAAACGCACATTCCAAGTTGGCGCAATTGAATTGAGAAAAATTGGAAGAGCCTTAAAAGAACCGAAATTGATTATTTGACTCATGATTGTAACCCATTGTGAGTGACCCAGTGATGTGGCAACATCTTGCATGTGAGAGAGAATGTATTAAAGGATGAAAGAGAATGTATTGAAGGCTGAGATGTTGCCACATGATGGGTCACTCACAAATAGGTTACAATCATGAGTCAAATAATCAATACTAAAATCAGAATATAAC
>JAJJMC010007415.1:0-11227 GCA_023531435.1 Papaver californicum | reverse complement strand
TCGATGCTCTCGTGTCATTTTATCCAGTCTTGTCGTCATTCTTGGATTGCCTTTTCCTTGGTTCGATCCATTTTATTTCGATGTACCCATCGTTCTTGTATTTCCTTTTTTATCTGGTGCGATCACTAGGTGACAGATCACTTTTAATTGCTTCTTGGTTCGATGTCTTATATATTCGACACGTGTCTTCCTATCTTTTTAGACTTCTATCATCTCGATCATTAAAATAATTGGAGTAATTATTACCTTTACTTTCTCAATTATCAAGATAAAAAAGTAATCATTATTCTTACTTTTTCGATCTTCCATCATTTAATGATGTTTGTTTTATTCGATGTACTTCAACTTTCTCGATCATATGTGTCGTTCATGCAATCCATTGCTCAGATGCTTCGTGCCTTTTCGATATTTGATATTTTTAATATTGATTGTGTGGTTCTCGCTCTTTTTAATTTAGTTGCTTCCTATCTCGATCTTCTTCCACGTGTCATGCTTCTTTTATTTACTAACAATTTTCCCCCTTCTTCTCTTTTTTACAAAATCATCTAGCGGTTGATCCAAGATTTTGAAAAATGGAGAAGAACTTAACTTTTTTCAGTCTTTTTCTCGCACGTTATCCGAGTTTTCCGCTGGTATTAATTGCATTAGCACGTTACTGATTTTTCCGGCTCTGCATTTATTGTTTCTATACATATGATTGTGTCAGTTACACTTTTTTTTCGATAGAATCAAATCTTTACCCATTTTATGGCGGTATTAATTCTCTCCTTTAAATACCCTGCAACTTTTTACTGTTTTTTCATAGTTATTGCACTTTGTCTTCCTTAAACTTTTCAAATTCCCCCACTACTCAGGAGTTCTTTTCTTATCAGTTGATTCCTTCTTTACTTTGATCTGACTATTGTTCACTTCTTTCTTCATGTAAGTAATTTTTTCTTGACTTATGTTCTCTTTTCATGATTGAAATGATGGTTATAATTGATTTCTAGATAATTTCTTCTTATGCTAAATTTCTCTCTCTTATGCTTCTTTTCCTTCAGATTTTACATCATGCCTCATAGAAAGTCTGATGCTTCTGGTGACCAAGGTGAGAGCAGAAGATCAAGTAGGTCTACTACTTCGAGATACGCCGTCTCTCGTCGTGATTCATCTCCTGGTATTCCCACCCCTGCTGCATCTCGCACCGTACGTAATTCTACCCCTGACATTCCTAATCCTGCCCCCAAAAGTAAACGGGCATTGTCTTCTTATAGTTTTCGATCTATGGACATCGAAGAATTTAAGAGGAAACATAATCTTCAAGGATTTAAGGTTTCTTTCTTTGATGATACTTCCGACATGTTGACCTATGATTCTATGAGAAATTTTCATTATAGCCATCACAGATTGTTAATTTCTGCTGGTGCCTTAGAAGCTGGTCTTCGTCTCCCTTTGTATGACACAAAAAATCCTTTCTAATTTATAGTTCTTGCTACTCGTAATAGAGCTCCTCATACTCAACCTCGATCCATCACACAATATAATGGTAATTGGTGGCGAATTCTCGATGAATGTATTCTTCGCAGTGAGGGTTGCACCCGTCTTACCTGCTACACTCCCGATCCTTCTGAACGTGCTTACTATACACCTGAGAATTTCCAGAATACTTACGGTGATGGTATTACTATTAAAAACTTTGTAAAATGGAGTGTTAGTCCAGTTCGCAAATGCTCCCAAGGATTTCCCTTACTTCGAGAGGTTGACGACCCTAGAATTAAGATAGCTCCATATACCAAAGTCGATTTTCCTTCAAATGAAAGAATCCGTCGGGAACACGATTACAGATGGTATCGTACCCCTATTTTGATTGAAGGTCCTTGGGTATATGGTGACATCCCCCATAATGAAATTCAACATCTTCGAAACTGTTTCCCGAGTTATTGTCCATGGAGATTAAACTTTGATGATTATAGATTTGAATACAAGGTTCGAATTTTTCATTTCATATTCCATTCTTTTAGATATATTGTATCGATCTTTAATATCTTCTTATAATGTTTGAACCTTTTTGGTTTCAGGTCGATCCTTCTTTGGATATCGGAGTTCCTCTTCCTTCATCTGAACGCGGTGTTCAAATTGCCGAGGGTAGACAAAGGGTCGAGCCCATAGTTGAAGGTAAGGGAAAAAGGAAATTAATCCTTGCAGCAGAGAAAAAGCAGAAAAAATCCAGAACTCTTGTGCTTTCCACTGAGGTTATAGGAGGGATAACTTCAAATTTAAACAATGGAGAAGGAAGTTCTGTTGTTGCTTTACCATTGGATCAGTCCGATCCTATTGATGTTATTCCCGTTTCTTCGATCCCAGCCGAAATTGGGGTATCAGATCAGTCCGATCCTATTGTTGCACCTCCTTCTGGTACTTCAACCGATTTTTATAATATTATTTCTCCATTGCCTTTTGATTTTGTTCTTGATACTCCCGTACCTGATAATGGTACGTTAGGAGTTTTTTCTGGTTTTCCTCAAGAAGAGGGAGATGATGTTGTTATTGATGAAGATATTGTTGATGTAGTGAATGAAGTAACTCATGTTGACGGAGAAAATTCGTTGGAAAAGAATAATGCTGATGTAAATCCGACCGGTGACGTAGAAAATGTGAATGTTGAAACCAATGCCACTCTTGTTGAAAAATCGAATGATATTGATCGTTCTGAAAAAGAAACTTTTCCTCCTTCTGGTACGATCGCTCCTAATGTTTCGATCCCTACTGAAGTCGAGGGTACTACTGGAGTTTCTTCGGAACCGATCGTACCTACCGAGACTTTGGTTCGATCTTCTCCTGTTGCCGTTGCGGTCGATACTGAAACACCAAGTGCCGATCCTGTCATTCTGCAGTCTCTTTCTAACCAAATTGCCAGTGCCAGAACTGATGAAGGTCTTAATTTAATCGGTGATGAAGAAGAGGCTTACAAGTGGTTTCTTTCTCGAGGGCTTCTAAATATTTCATCCAATCCTGACATTGTTAAGTCTGATTCTTGTTTCATGTCTCGATTCCGTGATTCTCTTGGTGCGATCCCTTTAGATGAAGCTCAGGATGCGTGGTCTAAGAACGATATTCTTGAGCAAACATTTCCTGTGAATCCTCCTTCTTCCTTTACTGAAGTTTTAGCTGTTGCTGAGAGTTCATCATATTCACTTCCACAGCAAGCTTTGGCTCAACTCCAGTATGGTAATGATTGCTTATTTAGCGGTTATAAATTTTATAAGGCTCGAGCCACCATGTTGGGGTTACTGTTTAAGAGCGAGTCAGTAAAAATGAAGGGAAGAAATGATACACTACAACAAGCAAATGATGAGTTGAAACAGCAAAATAATCTTCTCCAACAACAACTTCAACAATTCCAACAGCTTCAACAACAACATCAGCAACAACAAGAACAACTTCAAACTATCGAAGTTCTTCAGAATCAAAATCAAGGTTTATTTTTCATTCCTCTTTATTTATTATTCTATTTTATTAATCTATATGAAGAATTTAAATTTTATCCTGAGTCCAGTGGAAAACTTGGAAACCTTATTTAGGTACGATCGTAGAATGGTACAATTGAATAATCATGCAAAGGAAATCTACAAAGAGATGAATGTGGTTAGAGAAAAACTAACTCAATTGAACGATAGTTTTGATTTAGCCACTTGGAGGCGTAATAAAGCTGAGTCAAAATACCAAGAAGTTGTAAAATTGCTTACTCTGAAAGAAATAGAGTTTAAATCTGTTATTAGAGGTACTTTTTTGGTATACCTGATCTTTTGGTTTATTATACCATAAAATTTATCTAATATTTTCTTGTATTTTCAGAACTGGAGAGAAAACTTAATGAAGTTAGAGATCGAGCAACTCAAGCAGAAACTGAACTCAACACAATGAATGATACAGTGAAAAACATCACTGAAGAGTTAAAGACTTCTGAAAACAAGGTGTCTCTTGGTGCAACAAAAGTTCGGAGTTTACAAGCTCAATTGTCTGTTGAGCTTTCCAAGATTGCAGCTCGTGAACAAGAAATTGTATCATTAACTACAGAATTGAATGAAGAAAAAGATCAAAAATCAAGCTTTGTTGCTCAAATAGAAAAAGATCAACAAACGATCGAAGAGCTTCAAAAAGAAGTCAACTTTGGGCGCGACTTTGTTCATTGGGTTCGGCAGGATGCTAAAGCAAAAATTACGAAATCCTTCAATAATGCTTTAGATCGTGCACAATTCGATCCTTCAGTGCTCAGTAAACGCGCTTTTGTGCCTGTAGTTCCCCCTCCACCATCGCGACCCAGTCTTCCCGATGCTTGATTATGTTCTTTATAATTTCATCTATTGTTTGCTTCTCCATTTTGTACTCTGTCTGTCTTTTAGGAATTTTCTTTTGTAACCTTTTGATACGTTTTTCCAATGTTGTTCCCTGCACAAGAGAATTTGATTAAGTAATCTTTTTGGCTATCATATAACTTTCTGAGTACCATGAATTGAAGTACTTTTTACCTCAAATCATGTTGTTCGAGATCCCACACATACGAAACAAACCCGAGCCAGGGGTAAGATACAGGGTTGGTCCCGAACTGTACTCTGAAAATTGATAAACCAATAATAAGGAACTCCTTCTTTATAAGAATTTCGTTGTTAGTGAAATTCTTTAAGGATGTTTACCTTTTGTGTATGATTGTGTCGTCAATCGCAACGCAATCCAGAATATGATGTTCCTGGAATAATTTTGAGCGCTCAAAGTATTATGAAATTCCGGGATTAATGGAATTTTGATCAATGATCATAGTGTTTTCCAAGATATGATGTTCTTGGATTCAAAGTATATGATATTCCGAGATTAATGGAATTCTGATTAATAATTACAGTATTTTCCAAGATACGATGTTCCTGGAGTGATTAAATTATAAAAGTAATTACTGAATTAGTTGGCTATGTACCTGCCTTTTGTGTTAACATCGCGTCGTTATTCACGGATAGTAAAGCTTTAAGTATTGTGCATTCCATGGATGCTGTAAAACTTCTCCTTGCATATTCTGGAGATAGTACGATCCTTGTCCTGCTGACGCTTGAATTATGTATGGACCATCCCATGTTGGTGCAAATTTTCCTGCATTTTTATCTCTTTGGTATTCCGTTATTTGTCATAGGACATATTGGCCTTGGACAAAGTTTCATGATTTTACACGTTTATGGTATTCTCGAGCTAATCCCCTTTGATAATTTTCCATCTTCTGGAGTGCTACCTCTCTTTTTTCTTCCAAGTCATCCAATTTTTGTAACATAAGATCTGAATTAAGATTTTTCTCCCATGCTTCTGTTCTGGTTGTAGGTAAAATAACCTCCGTTGGTATTACTGCTTCCGTTCCATAAGTGAGAAGATAAGGTGATTCTCCAGTTGAAGTTTTTCTTGTGGTTCTATATGCCCATAATGTATTATATAACTGTTCGCACCACTTTTTATAATACCCGTCCAATGTTTTCTTCAAGTTTGTTGCGATTGTTTTATTTGTGGATTCTGCTTGCCCATTGCTTTGGGGGTAGAAAGGTGTAGATTTATGTTTTTGAATATTATATGTTTCAAATAACATATCGATATTCTTTCCTTGGAATTGTCTTCCATTATCAGAAACTATTGCTGCGGGAATCCCAAACCTACAAATGATATTCTCGAATAGAAATGTAAAAACATCAGTGTCTCTGATTCGTGCTAATGCTTTCGCTTCTACCCACTTGGTGAAATAATCGGTAGCCACAATTAAATATTTTCTTTTCTTTGTTCCTTCAACTAATGGTCCAACTATATCAACTCCCCATTTTGCAAATGGCCATGGACTAAGTATTGAATTTAATTCTGTAGCTGGTGCTTTGATTTTCTTACCAAATCGTTGACACTCTTCGCACCTTCGAACCATTTTTTCCGAATCTTTTAGCATAGAAATCCAGTAATAGCCTTGCATTTTGGCTTTTAATGCTAACGATCGTCTTCCGCTGTGATTTCCTGCATCTCCATAATGTATTTCTTTAAGAATTCGCAATCCTTCTTTTTGAGATAAACATCGAAATAACGGTCCAAGGAAAGAATTTCGATAAAGGATCCCATCCCGAAGTTGGTAACTGTTTGACTTGAGTTGAATTTTCCTTGCTTCTTTAGAATCTGTTGGTAACACTTTATTTTGCAAATATTGATGTATCTGGAGCCTCCAATCTGGTTCGTTTGGTTGGTCATCTTCTTGTTGCGATGTAAGTGGGGTACTCCGTATTGCTGGGTCATCAATTTCTTTCATCGCACTATCTTCTTCTATACTGTTTAATGTTTGTGCTCTTATGGATGGCTCATATATTCTCCCAATTTTTACTGCTTTAATGGTTGGATCATTTATCATAGATGAAACATATGCAAGTGCGTCGGCATGTCGATTCTTTTCTCGGGACAAATGTCGAAAAACAATGTTTGGAATACGATTTGTTAAATTTTGTACAAGGTTTTTATATCTTTCCAAATCTTCATCAATCGTTTGATATTTTAGCTCAATCTGTCTAATTACCAGCTGCGAGTCACTTGTGAGTCTAACATCACTTATTCCTAGTTCAATAATGAGTTTGAGAGCATGGACCACTGCCTCATATTCTACTATGTTATTCGTATGCTCTTCGAACTCAAGACGAAATGAATGTACCACACGTTCTCCCCTTGGTGCTGTAATCACGATGCCTATTCCTGCTCCTTCTTTATTTCGCGACCTATCAACAAAAACTTCCCATCGTCGTGAACTATTTGAATCCAAAATATCCAATGGCTCTTCTTCTTCACACCCTGGCAGTCCTTGAATTTCATATTCCTCCTCAATTGGAAAATCTGCCAGAAAATCAGCTAGAATTTGAGATTTCTGCGCAGTTTGTATTTCATAAATAATGTTGTATTGTTCCAGCTGAGCATTCCATTTTGCTATTCTTCCTACTTTTCCTGTATTCTTTAAAACTGACTCCAATGGTGCTTTTGTTAATATACGAACATAATGAGTAAGAAAATAAGTGCGTAACTTCTGAGTAGCAAATACTACTGACAAAATTAGTTGTTCAATTCTGGTATAATTTCTTTCTGCTGAATTCAGAGTCTTGCTGATGTAGTATATTGGTTTTTCAATCTTTTCATTTGTTCGTACCATTACCCCACTGATTGCATTTTCTGTTGCCGCTATGTATAAAGTTAATATTTCTTCTGGCTCTGGTTTTTGCAATGCTGGCAACGTGGCGAGATGTAATTTTATACTTTGAAATGCTTGTTCACAACGATCGTTCCATTCAAATTTATTTTTCTTCTTAAGTACATCGAAAAAGGGCTTGCATCGTTCTGATGATCTCGCAATGAATCTATTCAATGCAGCCAAACACCCATTTAACTTCTGTACACTTTTTATACTGTTTGGTGATGGCATATCTGTTATTGCTTGTATTTTTGCTGGATCAACTTGTATTCCATCTTTCGTAACCAAATATCCCAAAAATCGTCCTGAAGTAACACCAAAAACACACTTTTCTGGATTTATTTTCATTTTATATTTTCGTAATGCACCAAAAATTTCAGCTAAGTTCTGTAAATGATCATCAGATAATTTACTTTTTACTAGCATGTCATCCACATAAACTTCCAAAGTTTTTCCGATCCATGGTTTGAATATTGCGTCCACTAAATGTTGATATGTTGCTCCTGCATTTCGTAACCCAAATGGCATTCTGGTGTAACAATATAATCCCCGTGGAGTAAAGAACGATGTATGTTCCTGATCTGCTTCTGCCAATGCTATCTGATTGTATCCAGATTGTCCATCCATGAATGATAACATCTCATATCCTTCAACAGCATCTACTAATTGGTCGATGTTTGGGAGCGGGTAACTATCTTTTGGACATGCTTTGTTTAAATTAGTAAAATCTATACAAATTCTTACTCCACCGTTCTTTTTCGGGACAATGACCATATTAGAAATCCATGTGGGGTATCGTACTTCCCGAATGAATTTTGCACTTAACAGTTTAGTTAATTCTTTTTCCACTGGTTCATGGTATTCTGGTGCAACCTTCTGTATCCGTTGGCGAAAGGAAATTGTATCAGGACGTATTTTTAATTCGTGCTGTACGATTTTAGGATCGATCCCCGGCATATCTTCTATTCTCCAAGTGAATACATCTTCAAACTCACAAAGTAATTTAACTAACGGTTGTTCCAAATCTGCTTTTATTAACATCCCAATTCGCACTTGTTTGGGCAATTCTGTAGTGCCAATATTTATAACTTTTGTTTCCTCTACTGGAGTGAAAACTGGTTTTGGAATCCCAATTGGAGTTGGGGTTCCCTTTAATTGCTACATCGTCCCTTTGAGATGTTGGTCTATCAGATTTTCTTGACTCTGAATGCTCTCTCCTTTTTCATTTACCGTTTTATTTTTTGCATGCTTTTCTAAATATTGACTTATTTCTTCCTCCTTTGCTTTAACTCTTCGTTCTTTTTTCCTTTTATGTTGTAGATGCTCCCGTTCCTCATTCATTCTTGTTTCTGTCATTATACAAAACTTAGCATCTTCTTGATCACCCTTTATCTCCATCTCTCCTTGCGGTGTTGGAAATCGCAAATATTGGTGATATGTTGATACCACTCCTTTCAATTGGTGAACCCATCGTCTTCCAATTATAGCATTATATGGTGATGGTGCATCCACAACACTAAACCTTGTCAAAATGTTGATCGGTCCAGCTGAAACTTCAAGATCAATGTCTCCCTTTGGCTTGGAAGATATTCCATTAAACCCGTAAATGATGTATCGTGATAGGATCAGCTGATCTTCTTTAAAACCCATTTTACAAAATGTATTATAGAACATCACATTTAACGAACTGCCCCCATCCAAAAGTATTTTCTTTACATTCCAGCCTGTTATCAACAATGTTAACACAAGAGGGTCATTATGCATCTCAATTTCTTGGTTTACTTCTTGTGCAGAAAATGTCAAGGGACACGCCATCCAATCTTCCCATAATTCTGTTTGTCTTCCTTGAACTTTAAAGACTTCATGGTTCCGAATTCTCTTGCACAGTTTTTTATTGATTGCTACATTCAAATCCGTATTATCTTTTTCCGCATATGATATCGTATTAATTGTTTGTTCATTATATGGAATGCGTATTGCCTTGCTTTCATCATGTTTCTTTATTGGTTCAATTTTCTGAACAAATTCCTTTAACTCTCCAGCATCGACCATCCTTTGTACTAAGGCTATAAAATTTCTACAGTTGTTTGTTGTATGCCCTTTATAGCTATGATACTCACAATAGTCTTTTGAATGTTAAGTAAACTCTGGTTGATTTCCCTTTGTTATTGGCCATTGAAAATTTGGCCGATTCTTCAAAATGTTAAATAATCTGAAATATGAAATATTAAGCTTGGTGAACGTTCTTTCTCGAAATTGTTGAGCGAAATTTTTACCATATCCTTGTCGAGGGTGCTTTAATTCTCTTGATTCGAATTTCGGAAGAAATTTCCTTTTCTGATCAAGTGATTCCTCAACTAAATTTGTTCTCCTTGTATTTCCTTGACTTCTTGGATTGATTCTCGATCCTTGCTCTTGTATGTCTTGGAGCCTCGCACATGTTTCTATTATTTCTCTTAACTGGCCTTCAGTTTTTGGATTATTTCGGTGAATCTCAACAAAAAGCTGGCTTTTCCGATCAGCAATCCCCCATTTGTAATAGCTGTTATTGGGTCTAATTCACCTATTGCTTGACATATCGCATGCCATCTGGCTGTATATGATCGGATCGATTCTTCTGGCCAAGATGTTAATGAATAAAGTTTGTCCTCCCCTGAATCAACTGGTTTATTATATATGTATGCTTCAAGAAACTTCCTCACCAACTGTGCATAATTATGGATGGAATTTTCCGGTAATCTGTCGTACCACAACAATGTCGTCCCTGTTAAACTAGATGGAAAACATCTGCACATGATTGCTTCATGATCGTCCCACCGGGTCATCACTCGATTATAATACTTTAAGTGTGATGTTGGATCCTTGGTACCATCGTAACATTCGAATATTGGTATATTATATTCTCTTGGTAATGATACACATGTCAAATGCTGTGCTAACGGAGTTCGCTTTGCTTCTTTCAATACCTCTTCTATTCTTCCCCCCTCTTTATTTTTTAATCCTTTAATTTCTTCTTTCATTTGTTCCATCGTTTCCAAGCATGTTTCCCATTGGGTTCGTAAAATCTCTTTTTCTTGTTGCCTTCTTACTCGAGATGTCGATCCTAATAGTACCATTCTTTGATCTGGATTCCGTTGTTCACTTCTCGATGTTTGTCTACTTGACATTACCTCCTGATTCCGTATTTTTGTCACAGCTGGTCTTTGCTTTCTCTGAATTACATCTTTTAAAACTTGATTTTCGGTTGCAAGTAATTCAATTCGATGGTTGCTTGCTTTTTGCTCCTCTCTCATTTCATTTATTTCTTCTAATAAATCCTGTATTTACTGCATTCTTCTTTGAGAACTCCCATGATCTGAAGAGTAATTCTGAACCACTGTATTTGGTGTTAATTCTTGATTTGGGGTATGATTTCCCTCGTTACTTTGTTGTTGTCCTGGTTCTCTTCCTTCCTCCTGTCTATTCTCCCAGTCTTCATTACCATTTTGGTTCCCAGAATTAGCGTCTTGAGACATAATTTTCAGATCATGTTGTTTCTTAACTATTCTTCGCCTTGCTGATTGCTTTCCTTGCTTGATATCTAAAAATATCTCAGAAAATCAGTCAAATGAACTCTTACACATCAAAATCATAAGAGATCCTATTTATTGCTTTAACTGTGAATTCTTCCTATCACAAATCTGATTTTTTCCTAATTCATAAAATCCTTCGTTTCATATTCTTAACTATCTTTTCAAACATTTTTCATGTCAAATAAACATGCTTATGTAGATAAACTTTTCACTTTTTGTATCTTGCAAAATTGAATACTTCCAATTTTTTCTTTTAAATTTTTTCAACCAAATCCGTTCTTTTCTTAATAAAAATGTTTCTTTCTTGGACGACTTATTTTTGAAATTAAAACCTTTTTTCCTTCATCGGGTAGGATAAATCCTTTAATCGTTCCCTGTTTCTAGCGCCAAATTGTTTAGGCCAAAAAATCTTTTCGACTAAACAACCAATCATATTCTC
>JAJJMC010007407.1:0-10800 GCA_023531435.1 Papaver californicum | reverse complement strand
TTATCAAATCATTATTCTTAAAAATGAATCTATGTATCAGCTCATTTTTTAAAATCTTATGTTGATTGTACAATCTTTAAATCATTGGTTGTTGATGTCAACGAGAAAATTGACATAAACAATTTGGCGCTAGAAACAGGGACTGGGTTAAAGGATTTATCCTACCTGTTCTTGAAAAATGAATTTTTCTATTGTCACATAATTATCTTTACTCAATTTGAAAAAATGGAGATGGCATCTCTTTGGAAAGAAAAAGATTTTTAAGTTTAAATGGGTCTGTTTAAATATTTGACTGAAAAACATATTTATAAAAAATGATAAAACTAGTTTCTGTCATTTTCCTCTTTAATAATTTGATTGAAAAATTATCTGGCTAACTTATAAATGGTTATTAGAAATCAAGAGGAGAAGGAAACCGATCAGCAGATTTAGAAGAGAAATGTCTCAAGAAGCAGGCTCTGCGAATCAAGACAGTAATGATAGGCAAAGTTCCAGACAAAGAGAAGTTGAGAGTGATCCAGAACAACAACAGAGTAATGTGGGAAATCATTCACCTGTCCAAGAGATAACACCAAATGCCTTATCACAAAATCAGCTGTCACATCATGAGAACCCAGGAAATAATGTCAATTATCTTCAGAATCTGATACGAGAAATGAATGAAATAAGGAGAGAACAGAGGATCAATCAGGGTAGAAATTATTACCAAAGAAAATCAAGTTTTAAAAGATGCAATTCGACGTGAACAAAGGCAGGCTGCAACAAGATCACGAAGTCCAGAAACAATTTCTGAAAGATGTGCACCTAGAAATGAAACAGAAAATCAGGATCATAGGATGGTGTTAGTAGGATCATCATCACGAGCCAGGAGACAGAGAGAAAATCAAGAAATTCAACGTACACAATGGCAAAAGTGTGTCAAAGCAATGGAACAAATGAAAGAAGAAATAAAAGGACTGAAAAATAAAGAAGGGGGAAGAATAGAAGAAGTGTTAAGAGAGGCCAAG
Organism: Papaver californicum; assembly: GCA_023531435.1. NCBI lineage: Eukaryota > Viridiplantae > Streptophyta > Magnoliopsida > Ranunculales > Papaveraceae > Papaver > Papaver californicum. Next base: position 9,793 of record JAJJMC010007407.1, on the reverse strand, counting down.
CGTACACCGCTGGCTCAACGATTGACAAATGTTCCATTGCCAAGAGAGTATAGCATTCCTATATTTGAATGTTATGATGGTACAAAGGATCCAACCTCATATCTAAAATATTACAATCGAGTGATGTCACGATGGGATGGACATGAAGCAATCATGTGCCGATGTTTCCCTTCAAGTTTAACAGGTTCAGCGTTACTCTGGTATGATAGATTGCCTGAGAGTTCCATCGAGTGTTATTCACAATTAGTGAGGAAATTTCTTGAAGCATATATGTACAACAAACCCGTTGATTCGGGAATAGATAGATTATATTCCCTCACATCATGGCCAGAAGAAACGATACGATCTTATACCACCCGATGGCATACGGTATGTCAAGCGATTGGAGATGTTGACTCAGGTACTGCAATAAATCATTACAAGTGGGGAATCACTGACCGGAGATGTCAGCTTTTTATTGAAATTCATCGTAATAATCCCAAGACCGAGGGACAACTCAGAGAAAAAATAGAAACATGTGGAAGGTTACAAGATGTCCAGGAACAAGGTCGAAGAAGCAATTCACGAAATCAGGAAAGCATGAAAAGGACAAATTCAGTTGACATATCAATAGAGCAGAAAAAGAAATTTCCTCACAATTCAGAATCAAAGGAATCAAAGCGCCCACGGCAAGGAGATAATAAAACATTTGTGCAACGATTTCAAGAAAGAGTGTTTACAAAGCTCAATATCTCATATACCGAATTATTTGATATCATAAAGGTTAAACCAGATTTTCAATGGCCATCATCAAAAGGCAATCAGCCTGAGTTTACGCAACGATCAAAAGATTACTGTGAGTACTATTGTTATAAAGGTCATGCAACAGAAAGCTGTAGGAATTTTATCATGCTGGTACAAAAAATGATAGATGCAGGAGAGTTAAAAGAATATATTCATAGGACCGAACCAGTAGCTAGATCCGACAAAGGCAAAGCAGTGCTATTCCGTATAATAAATGCACAATTAATGTAATATCATACTTAGAAAAAAGAGATACTGATGTGAATGCTGCAATCAATAAAAAGTTATGTAAAAGGATTCAGAATCATGAAATTTTTAAGGTATCGGGAAGAATAACGGAAGCCTGGGAAGACTGGATGGCATTCCCTTTAACTTTCTCAGCACGGGAAGTAAATCAAGAAATTGAGATGCACAATGATCCATTAGTCCTCACGTTGCCAATGTCAGGATGGAACGTTAGGAAAATTCTTATGGACGGGGGAAGCTCCTTGAACGTTTTATTTCATAGCGTATTTTGCAAAATGGCGTTCACAAAAGATCAATTACTCCCATCCCGATATGTGATTTATGGATTCAATGGAATGGCCTCGAGACCCGAAGGAGATATAGACCTGCAAGTATCAGTTGGACCAATCAACATTCTAACGAGGTTCAGTGTAGTAGATGCTCCATCTCCGTACAATGCAATAATAGGGAGACGCTGGATACACCAGTTAAAAGGTGTAATTTCCACTTACCACCAATATTTGCGATTTCCAACACCACAAGGCGAAATGGAGATCAAGGGGGATCAAGATGATGCTAAGTTTTGTATAATGGCGGAAGTAAGAATGCATGAAGAGCAGGAACAACAACAGCGAGAAAAGAAGAAAAACCATAGGACCGAAGTAAAGGAAAATGAAATTAATCAATACCTGAAAAGGAACATTGAACAAAAGTCAGCAAATGAGTCAGGAGAAAGCAGCAAGAGTCAAGAAAATTCAACAAGACAGCAGCTCGAAGGACCCTCATAGCAATTAAAGGGAACTCCAACCCCAATCGGGAATCCAAAACCAATTTTCACTTCTGTAGAAGAAACTAAAATTGTAAACATTGGAACTTTAGAATGGCCCAAGAAAGTACAGATTGGAACTTTGATGAAAGAAGATGTGGAGCGAAGTTTAATCAAATTACTTCGTGATTTTGTGGATATATTTGCATGGAAAATGGAGGATATGCCCGGGATAGATCCGAACATTATACAGCATGAATTACGAATACGGCCCGATGCTATACCATTTCGTCAACGGATACGCAAGGTTGCATCGGAGTATCACGGTCCAGTTGAAAAGGAATTAGCAAAGCTTCTAAGTGCAGGATTCATTCGAGAAGTGCGGTATCCAACATGGATTTCTAATATGGTGATCGTTCCGAAGAAAAATGACGGAGTAAGAATTTGCATAGACTTTACTAATTTAAACAAAGCTTGCCCAAAAGATAGCTATCCACTTTCTAATATTGATCAATTGGTGGATGCTATAGAAGTCCATGAAGCACTATCTTTTATGGATGGTCAGTCGGGATATAATCAAATTGCACTTGCTGAAGCAGATCAAGAGCACACAGCATTCTTTACTCCTCGGGGATTATATTGCTATACCAGGATGCCGTTTGGGTTAAGGAACGCGGGAGCAACATATCAGCGTTTAGTTGATACAATTTTCAAACCATGGATCGGGCAAATATTAGAAGTTTATGTTGACGATATGTTGGTAAAAAGAAAATTATCAATTAACCATCTACAAGACCTCGCTGAAATCTTTGGTGTGTTACGAAAGTACAAGAAGAAGATTAAACCGGAGAAATGCACTTTTGGTGTTTCATCGGGGCGTTTCTTAGGTTATTTGGTTACAAAAAATGGAATAGAAGTTGATCCAGCTAAGATCCAAGCAATAACAGATATGCCATCACCCAGCAGTATTAAAAGTGTACAGAAATTAAATGGATGTCTGGCTGCCTTAAACAGATCTATTGCCAGATCATCAGAACGGTGCAAACCTTTCTTTGAAATACTCAAGAAGAAAAATTAATTTGAATGGAACGACCAATGTGAACAAGCATTCCAAAGCGTAAAGAAGCATCTAGCTACATTGCCAGCATTACAGAAGCCGGAACCAGAAGAGATGTTAACTTTGTATATATCGGCAACCGAAGATGCAATCAGTGCAGTGATGGTACGGACTAATGAAAAGATAGAAAAACCAATATATTATATCAGCAAAACCCTTAATTCGGCAGAAAGAAATTATACAAAGATCGAACAACTCATCTTATCATTAGTCTTTGCCACTCAAAAGTTACGTACTTATTTTCTCACACATCATGTTCGTGTCCCGAGCAAGGCACCGTTACAATCAGTATTGAAAAATACGGGAAAAGTGGGAAGAATCGCTAAATGGAACGCCCAGCTAGAACAATTCAACATCATTTATGAGTTGCAAACCGCACAAAAATCTCAAGTTTTAGCTGACTTCCCAATTGAAGAAGAATATGAAATTCAAGGTCTGATAAAAAAAAAAATATATTATATATATATAAGAATTTCACTCATTCAAATTATTTTATCACATTAACATTTTATTTTATTTATAATTAAAGGATTACCCGGATGCGAGGAAAAAGACCCACAAGATATTCTGGACTCGGCAAATTCTCAAAAGTGGGAAGTCTTTGTTGATGGATCCCGAAACAAAGAAGGAGCAGGAATTGGCATCGTGATTACTACACCAATGGGAGACCGAATGATTCATTCTTTTCGTCTTGAATTTGAAGAGCATACAAATAACATAGTAGAATATGAAGTTGTGGTTCATGCTTTAAAACTCATCATTGAATTGGGAATCAACAATGTTCGACTTACAAGTGATTCACAGTTGGTAATTCGACAGCTTGAATTAAAATATCAAACACTTGATACAGATTTAGCACAATATAAAAATCTTGTTCAAATTTTAGCAAGCCAAATCCCAAACCTTACTTTCCGGCATCTGTCCCGAGACAAAAATCGACATGCTGATGCTTTGGCATTCATTTCTTCCATGTTAAACGACCCTAGTATGACAGCACTCAGAGTCAGAAGGATATATGAACCCTCTATCCAGATAAGAATACTTCATAATATAGAAGAAAATGTAACAGAAGAAATTTATGATCCTGCAATGCAAAATGTTCCATTTATACCTCAACAAAAAGGTGATCAAACAAGTGAACCGGATTGGAGGATCCCGATTCATAAATACTTACAAGATAACGTATTACCTACCAATTCTCAGGAAGCAAGAAAAATTCAACTCAAATCAGATAATTACCAACTTCGGGATGGAATTTTATATCGAAAATCATTTCTTGGACCATTATCCCGATGCCTATCACAACAGGAAGGAATTCGAATACTTAAAGAAATACATTATGGGGATGCAGGAAACCACAGTGGAAGACGATCACTTGCATTAAAAGCCAAAACCCAAGGTTATTATTGGATATCCATGCAAAACGACTCAGACAACATGGTACGAACATGTGAAGAATGCCAACGATTTGCAAAAAAGATCAAAGCACCAGCCACAGAGCTCAATTCTATACTCATTCCATGGCCATTTGCAAAATGGGGAGTAGATATTGTCGGTCCATTAGTTGAGGGAACCAAAAAGAGACGATATTTAATAGTGGCTACTGATTATTTCACCAAGTGGGTAGAAGCAAAAGCATTAGCTCGGATCAGAGATTCCGATGTGTTTACATTTTTATTTGAAAATATCATAGATTCGGAATTCCCGCAGCCATAGTTTCCGACAATGGACAGCAATTTCAAGGAAGAAATATTGATATGTTATTTGAGGCATATAATATTCAACAATACAGATCCACACCATTTTATCCACAAAGTAATGGACAAGCCGAATCCACAAATAAAACAATAGCAATGAATCTAAAGAAGACATTGGATGGGTATCACAAACGTTGGTGTGAACAATTGCATAATACATTATGGGCATATCGCACCACGAGAAGAGAATCCACTGGAGAGTCACCTTTTCTTCTCACATATGGTACAGAAGCAGTCATACCAACTGAAATCATTCTACCCACGACAAGAACAGAAGTATGGGAGAAAAATTTAAATACAGATCTAATGTTACAAAAAATGGATGTTTTAGAAGAAAAGCGGGAAGTGGCACTCCAGAAAATGGAGAACTATCAAAGAAGGTTGGCACGGGATTACCATAAAAAAGTCAAATCCCGAAACTTTATCCAAGGACAATATGTATTACGACAAATCCCTGAATACCATCGAGACAAAGATGCTGGAAAGTTCGCACCAACTTGGGACGGACCATACGTAATACACGCATCAGCTGGACAAGGAACGTACTATCTCCAAAATATGCAAGGAGAAACCTTACAACATCCTTGGAATGCACGATACCTAAAGCTTTATTATCCATAAATAATAGCACAATTTTGAAGCTGTCACAGGTATTTATGTTTTTATTTGATCGTTTATTTTACAATGAGATTCCTTCTGAGTTTATATTTACAATAAAAAATTAAAATCCAGGAACATCTTATTCTGGAAAAACGCTCCAATTGGCGACATAATCTAAATTCAAATCCAGAAACATCATATTCTGGAAAACGCTTCGATTGGCGACATAATTAAAATTCAATCTTAATGCCCAAAGAGGTACATGTCTTATTGCAATTTGAATAAATTCAAAAGTTATAATAAAGAAGGAATGCCTAACTTATGGTTATCATTTTCAGAGTACGTTCGGGACCAACCCTGTGTCTTACCCCTGGCCCGGGTTTGTTTCGTATGCGTGGGATCTCGAATTATATGTTTTGAGGTATATACACTTCAATCCATTGTACTCCTGAAGCAATATGATTAACCTAAAGATTTTATAAATATCATATTTTGTGCAGGAACAATGTTCAGAGCACAGACCAGTCAAAAATAAAAAACAGCAAAACGATGTTCTCAACAATAATAAGTCAAGCTACAATACAAGAGAGGATCGGGACAAAAAGCTAGAATATTTAAAAATGAAGCTACGAACAGTACAAGCCAAAAGCAAGTACAACTACACTTCAGGGTTGGACTTTCAGAGTGGTTGAGAAGGAACTACCGGAACAGCAGCACGACCATTCAACACGGAAGGATCGGCTTGAGCCCGATCCAAAGCAGAATTGAACGACATCGTAATCTTAGCTTTGGCATCTTGTCTTACCCAGACAACATAAGCATGGCTGTAATCAACTTCGGATTGAAGATCTTTAATCTTTTGCTGATCTTTTTCTACTTTCTCCTTTTCAACATTTAATTCCTTTAGTAGTTCATCAGCTCTTGATTGTACTTTTATCATTTCTTGATCTTGAACACTTAGTTCAGTTTGTAAATCCCGAAGTTTGATCGTACTCAGAGCCTCATTTTTCTCTGAAGTCTTCAGCTCTTCAGTAAGGTTTGCTATTGTATTGTTTGCAATGTTAAGTTCAGCTCCTGCTACTGTTGCTCGTCCATTAGCTTCGTTCATTTTCTTTTCTAGCACTGGAAATCAGGATGAATATTAGATAAACCATATAACACCATCAATAAAACAACCATATAACTAAACATATACCTCCAACTACAGATTTAAATCCTGCTTCTTTAAGGGGTTAAAGTTTTTAGAACTTCCTGATACTTGGATTCCGCTCTATTACGTCTCCAGGTATTCAACTCAATACTATTGGACAACTGTGTTAATTTCTTCTTAACCAGTTCCATATCCATATTTACTTCTCTCGCATGATTGTTCAACTGAGTCATCCTACGCTGGAACCTAAACAGAGATTCCAAGTCTCCCTCTGATCCCATAAATGAACGGCAGAATTTCAAAAAAAAAATAAAAAATAAAAAATAAAAAATAACGACCTATAGGTCATACCTAATATAGGTAAATACCAGAACAAACATAGGATCGTACCCGATATAGGTAAATGTTGGAACGATGTAGGATCGTAGTACGAACCCAAAATAAAGCATGTACTAAGAAGTAAGGACAAACCTTGATTTTGATCTTGAAGCTTTTGATTTTGATCCTCAAAATTTTGAAGTTGTTGCTGTTCTTGTTGTTGTTGAAGTTGTTGTTGAAGATTGTTGTTTTGTTGCTTGAGATTTTCAATTTCTCGCTGCAAATTTTCATTTCCACTCTTTGCTTTTGATGCCTCGTTCTTAAACATTAGCTCCATCATGACGGCCCGAGCCTTATAAAATTTGTACGCCGCAAATGTACAATCAGTACCGTACTTAAGCTGAGCGAGAGCTTGATGTGGAAAAGAGTACGATGAACCCTCTGCCACGGTCAGAATCTCACTCAAATAAGAAGGAAGACTGAGCGGGTATGGTTGATCAAAACATTCGCCTTCGAACCAAGCATCCCGAGTACTATCTAGCGAAGCTGCACCAATTGAAGCCCGTAGCCTAGCCATTGAGGCATTATCAGACTTCGATGGATCGTGCCGAGATGAAGTATTTAGAAACCCTTTAGAAACAAACCATTGAAAAGCTTCATCTTCTTCACGCGCAAGAGTAACTCCCCCATCTTCCTCAGAAAAAGGCCATTGAAGGGGAGGATCAGCATCGGGCATTTCATCATCGCTATCGTAAGCAGGAATAGTAGATCGAGCTAATGTCCCGATGGGGGCATCTGATGTATGAATAACTTCAGAAGCATTTACATCCCCAACAGGGTGCGGACATCAGGAACGACTGAAGTAGGAACGATTGGAATTGTACTTTCAGCATTAACTCCTTCAGAAATTTCATTTCTTTGATCTTCTACAACAACATTTTCATTTTCAGCATTTTCTTCAACAACAGCAACTTCGATTAATTTTACTATATTCTCTTCCTCAATAGCAACATCGTCTGCTTCCTCTTCCGGAAATCCAGAAAAAACTGTTATTGTACCACTGCAGGGGGCAACGTGCTCTATTTCAAAGGAAAAAGGAAGAGGAGAAAAGGAATCGAATATACTGGAGGGAGCAGTGGCGTTTGGAACAGCTTCAGAAATAGATGAGGGTACGAAAGGCTGATCTGGAGAAAGAATAGGTTCTCCCACGCTAACGGGAACAACGTTAAGGATAACATGTTGTCCCGATACTTCAGTTTGGACCGAACCTTCAGCAGTAGTTATAAGAGCGGAACTGCACCCCTCAACTAAATTCTCTCTAATTTCCCCTTCTTCTGCTTCAGAAGGGTACGCTGGTCTTCTCAATTTTCTCTTTTTCTTTATTTCTTCAGGAAAAACTAACTTATGTTTCCCTTTACCCTCAATAACCTCTTCTTCTTCAACTCTTTATCTCCCCTCAACAATTTGAATACCGAGACTTCGACGTGGAGGAGGAGGAGGGACATCATTGACAAGGTCAGAATCAGGTTCAATCTGAAACACAAATGTTTATCCCGTAAGGAATAATTTAACAACAATTCATAACAACATTGAAATAAAGAGTAACACAAACCTTACAATCGAACTTGTAGTCCTCGAAATTTAATCGCCAAGGGCAATAGCTTGGGAATCGATTTCGAAGCATTTGAATTTCATTGTTGGAAATATTACCATAAATCCAAGGACCTTCAATTACAATCGGAGTGCGATACCATTTATAATCATGATCCTGACGAATTCTCTCCTTTGTGGGAAAATCAAGCTTGGTTTTAGGAATATGTTTGATTTTGGGATCATCAATTTCATGTAACAAGGAAAATCCCGAATGACTTTTGCGAGCGGGACTAACGCTCCATTTCACATAATTTTTCTTTGAGATACAATCTCCATATGTGGCCTGAAAGTTTTCAACAGTATAACTACTGCGTTCTGTAAAATCTGGAACGTAGCAAGAAAGATTAGTCCGCCCTTCACTTCGGAGATAACATTCATCAAGAATACGCCACCAATTTCCGTTATACTGAGTAATGGATCGAGCAAGTCCATTGGGAGAACTACCATGAGTTGCAAGGACGTCAAATTGAAAGGGATTCTCTTCTTTGTATAAAGGAATGCGAAGTCCGGCCTTTAAAGCACCAGCAGAAATTAATAAACGATTGGGGGAATAGTTAAACCTCTGCATCGCACCTAAAGTTAACACATCGGAATTTGGATCAAAAAACGAGACTTTAAAGTCTTCAATATCATGTCTCATCTTAAAATTTTCAATGTCCATTGTTCGATAGCTACAAGATGCTTGAGAACGCTTGTTTCTAGAAGTGGAGTTAACATTTGCAGGAGCCTCAGAAACCGGGTTACGAACAGGCCGAGGCACGACATATCTGGAGGAAGAAATTCTAGTAGGTCTTCCAGATTCTTGATGGTCACCGGAAGCATTGGGATTTCTGGACGACATGATGCTTTACCTAGAAAGAAAGTTTTAAAGGATCAAAATACGAAGGAATCAATTCAATCATATCTGTGAAAAGCTAATTATGATTAAACATCAAAGTAAGATACCCAAAAGAAAATTTTTACATACCTGAAGAAAGGAGATAAACAATTACTTGATCAAAGGAAAATTAAATATGTCTGGTGTTAAAAGCTCCTAAAACGATTGGGATTACGAAAGTACTTGAAAAAACTCAAGGAAAACAGAGAACAACGACTTTAAGAGGTAAAAGACAGGAGTGAAAAAGACTGCATCGTATTTAAAGCAAAGAATAGAAACCATCACAATTTGGAAAGGCGTCAATTAAAGGCAAAGATTTGATTTCCTCGAAAAAAGGAGTAACTGACACAAACGTGATAATAAAAGTTACTGCTTCCGAAAAGTTCGCATAACGTGTGAAAAGAAGTGATAGGGAGTAATAATTGTTCTTTCACTTTTTTCAAAGACCTTGGATCGACCGTTAAGATCCTTTTTGAAAAAAGAAGAACAAGGGGGCAAGATGTTGGGAAATAAAATAAGAGCGACACGTGTAAGACGATTAAGAAAG
>JAJJMC010007404.1:0-19878 GCA_023531435.1 Papaver californicum | reverse complement strand
AAAAATACATCCTGATGCAATTCCTTTTCGCCAACGGATACGAAAAGTCGCACCAGAATATCATGAACCAGTGGAAAAAGAATTAACAAAACTTTTAGATGCAGGGTTCATTCGAGAGGTACGATACCCTACATGGATTTCTAATATGGTAATTGTCCCGAAGAAGAACGGTGGAGTAAGAATTTGTATAGATTTCACCAATCTAAATAAGGCATGTCCAAAAGATAGTTATCCACTCCCAAACATTGACCAGTTAGTAGATGCTGTTGAGGGACATGAGATGTTATCATTTATGGACGGACAATCTGGATACAACCAGATAGCATTAGCAGAAGCAGATCAGGAACACACATCGTTCTTTACTCCGCGAGGATTGTATTGTTACACTAGAATGCCATTTGGACTACGGAATGCAGGAGCGACATATCAACGCCTAGTGGATGCAATATTCAAACCATGGATCGGAAAAACTTTGGAAGTTTATGTGGATGACATGTTAGTAAAAAGCAAGTTATCTGGTGATCATTTGCGGAACCTGGCTGAAATTTTTGGTGCACTACGAAAGTATAAGATGAAAATAAATCCAGAAAAGTGTATTTTTGGTGTTACATCAGGGCGATTTTTAGGATATCTGGTTACAAAAGATGGAATTCAAGTTGATCCAGCAAAAATACAAGCAATAACGGATATGCCATCACCAAACAGTATAAAGAGTGTACAGAAGTTAAATGGGTGTTTGGCTGCACTAAGTAGATTTATTGCAAGATCATCAGAACGAACGTAAACCCTTTTTTGATGTACTTAAGAAGAAAAATAAGTTTGAATGGAACGATCGTTGTGAACAAGCATTTCAAAGTATAAAATTACATCTTGCCACGTTGCCAGCATTACAAAAACCAGAACCAGAAGAAATGTTAACTTTGTACATAACAGCAACAGAAAATGCAATCAGTGGAGTAATGGTGCGAACAAATGAGAAAATCGAGAAACCTGTATACTACATCAGCAAGACTTTGAATTCAGCAGAAAGAAATTATATTAAGATTGAACAATTAATTTTGTCAGTGGTATTTGCTACTCAGAAGTTACGCACTTATTTTCTCACTCATTATGTTCGTATATTAACCAAAGCTCCATTGGAATCAGTTTTAAAGAATACAGGGAAGGTAGGAAGAATAGCAAAATGGAACGCTCAGCTAGAACAATACAACATTGTTTATGAGATATAAACTGCGCAGAAATCCCAAGTTCTAGCTGATTTTTTGGCAGATTTTCCAATCGAGGAAGAGTATGAAATTCAAGGACTTCCGGGGTGTGAAGAAGAAGAACCAGTAGATATCCTAGATTCAAATAGTTCACAACGATGGGAGGTTTTTGTTGATGGGTCGCGAAATAAAGAAGGAGCAGGAATAGGTATCGTGATTACAGCACCAAAGGGAGAACGTATGGTACACTCATTTCGACTTGAGTTCGAAGAACATACGAATAACATAGTAGAATATGAAGCAGTGGTCCATGCTCTCAAACTCATTATTGAACTAGGAATAAGTGATGTAAGACTCACAAGTGACTCGCAGCTGGTGATTAGACAGATCGAGTTAAAATATCAAACGGTCGACGAGGACTTGGAACGATACAAAAATCTTGTACAAAGTTTAACAGTTTGTATTCCAAATATTATTTTTCGACATTTGTCTCGTAAAAAGAATCGACATGCAGATGCACTGGCGTATATCTCGTCCATGATAAATGACCCAAATACTAAAGCGCTAAAAATTAGGAGAATATACGAGCCATCCATAAGAGCACAAGTATTAAATAACATAGAGGAAGATGGTATCGATGACTCAGCCATACAAAGTGCCACATCTACATAGCAACAAGAAGATGATCAACCAAGTGAGCCAGATTGGAGAGCCCCGATACATCAATATTTACAAAATAAAGTGTTACCAACAGATTCTAAAGAAGCAAGGAAAATTCAACTTAAGTCAAACAGTTACCAACTTAGAGATGGAATTCTTTATCGACATTCTTTTCTTGGACCATTATTTCGATGTTTATCACGAAAAGAAGGATTACGAATTCTCAAAGAAATACATTATGGAGATGCAGGAAACCATAGTGGAAGACGATCGCTAGCGTTAAAAGCCAAAATGCAGGGTTATTATTGGATTTCCATGTTGAAAGATTCGTAAGAAATGGTTCGAAGGTGCGAAGAATGTCAACGATTCGGTAAGAAAATCAAAGCACCAGCTACGGAATTAAATTCAATACTTAGTCCATCGCCATTTGTGAAATGGGGAGTTGATATAGTCGGACCATTAGCTGAAGGCACAAAGAAAAGAAAATACTTAATTGTGGCCACTGATTATTTCACCAAGTGGGTAGAAGCAAAAGCACTAGCACGAATCAGAGATACTGATGTTTTTATATTTCTATTCGAGAATATCATTTGTTGGTTTGGGATTCCAGCAGCGATAGTTTCTGATAATGGAAAACAATTCCAGGGGAAGAATATCGATATGTTATTTGAAACATATAATATTCAAAAACATAAGTTTACACCTTTTTACCCACAAAGTAATGGGCAAGCAGAATCCACAAATAAAACAATCGCAACAAATCTGAAGAAAACATTGGATGGATATTATAATAAGTGGTGCGAACAATTACATAATACATTATGGGCATATAGAACCACGAGAAAAGCTTCAACTGGAGAATCACCATATCTTCTTACTTATGGAACAGAAGCAGTAATACCAACAGAGGTTATTTTGCCTACGACCAGAACAGAAGCATGGGAGAAAAACCTAAATTCAGATCTCATGTTACAAAAATTGGATGACTTGGAAGAAAAAAGAGAAGTGGCACTCCAAAAGATGGAGAATTATCAAAGGGGATTAGCTCGAGAATACCATAAGCATGTAAAATCCCGAAATTTTGTCCAAGGTCAATATGTCCTCCGACAAATAACAGAACACCAAAGGGACAAAAGAGCAGGAAAATTCGTACCAACATGGGATGGACCATACGTGATTCAAGCGTCGGCAGGACAAGGGTCGTACTATCTTCAGAATTTGCAAGGAGAAATTTTAAAGCATCCGTGGAATGCACAATATTTAAAGTTTTACTATCTGTGAATAACAATGCAATGTTACCACAAAAAGCAGGTACATAGACAATTAATTCATTAATTTCTTTTATAATCACTCCAGGAACATCGTACCATGGAGAATATTATAATTCCATTAATCCCGGAATGTCATATACTTTGAATCCAGGAACATCATATCTTGGAGATTGTCATGATTATTAATATAATTAAAATTCCATTAATCCCGGAATTTCATATACTTTGAGCGCTCAAAATTATTCCAGGAACATCATATTCTGGATATCGTTGCGATTGACGACATAATCAAAGTCAAAAGGTAAACATCCTTATAGAGTTTCGCTAACAATGAAATTCTTAATCAAGAAGGAGTTCCTAATTATTGGTTTATCAATTTTCAAAGTACAGTTCGGGACCAACCCTGTATCTTACCCCTGGCCCGGGTTTGTTTCGTATGTGTGGGATCTCGAACAACATGATTTGAGGTAAAAAGTACTTCAATTTATGGTACTCGGAAAATTATATGATAGCCAAAAGAATTACTTAATCATATTTTCTTGTGCAGGAAACAACATTAAAGACATATCAAAAGGATGCAAAAGAAAATCAATGAAAGATAAACAAAGTACAAGATAGTGGAGTTAACAGTAAATGAAATTACAAAGGACATAATCAGATATCGGGAAGACCGGATCGAGATGGTGGAGGAGGAACTGCAGGCACAGAAGCGCGCTTACTAAGCACTGAAGGATCAGATTGTGCACGATCTAAAGCAGTATTGAAGGACATTGCAATTTTCGCTTTAGCATCCTGCCTGACCCATTGAACGAAATCACGCCCAAAGTTGATTTCTTTGTGAAGCTCTTCGATCTTTTGCTGATTTGCTTCTATTTGAGCACTAAGACGCGATCTTTGATTTTTCTCTTCATTTAGTTCTGCAACTAATGAGTCAATCTCTTGTTCACGAGCATTAATTTTAGAAAGTTCAGTAGATAGTCGAGCATGTAAACTCTCAATTTTTAGGGCGCTAAGCGTCACATTATGCTCAGAAGTCTTGAACTCTTGTGTGATGTTCTTCACTGAATCTTTCGCTGTATTAAGCTCAGTTTCTACTTGTATTGCTCGATCCTTAGCTTCATTAAATTTTTTCTCCAATTCTGAAAATACAGGAAAATATTAGACAAATTTTATGATATCAAGAACTATAAAATTAGGTAAACCAAAAATGTACCTCTGACAACAGATTTAAACTCTAATTCTTTTTGAGTTAGCAATTTTACAACTTCTCGATATTTTGATTCTGCTTTATTACGCCTCCAAGTGGTTAAATCAAAACTATCGTTCAATTGAGTCAGTTTTTCTCTAACAACATTCATCTCTTTGAAGATTTCCCTTGCATGATTATTCAATTGTACCATTCTACGATCGAACCTAAATAGGGTCTCCATATTTTCCACTGAACCTAGTATAAAATTTAAATGTTTCATATAAATCAAGTAAATAAAATAGTAATTGAAAATGAATGAAAAATAAACCTTGATTTTGATTCTGAAGATCTTGATTATGACCTTCAATAGTTTGGAGACGTTCCTGTTGTTGTTGATATTGATCATTATGCTGATGATGAAGTTGTTGAAGTTGTTGTTGAAGAAAATTATTTTGCTGTTGCAATTCATCATTCGCTTGTTGTAAGGAAGCATTCTTTTCCTTCATATCCACTGATTCTTTCTTAAATATTAATCCCATCATGGTAGCTCGAGCCTTATAAAATTTATAACCGCTAAATAGACAATCATTACCATATTGAAGTTGGGCTAAAGCTTGTTGTGGAAGTGAATATAACTAACTATCGGAAACATTCAAAATTTCATTAAAGGTAGGAGGAGGCTTCACAGGAGATATTTGATCGAGAATATCACTCTTAGACCATGCATCCAGAGTTTCATCCAAAGGAATCGCACTAAGTGAATTCTGGAATCGAGACATGAAGCCAGAATCAGATTTGATACTCTCAGGATCTGCTGAAACATTCCAAAGTCCCTGAGAAAGAAACCATTTGTAGGCTTCTTCTTCATCACCAACTAAATTAAAACCTTCACGAGAGATTTGATCGGAAACAGACTTCAGAGTAGAAGGGTCAACACTTGGAATTGTAGTATCGACCTCAACAGCAACAGAAGTAGATCGAACCAAATCATCGGAAGGCGCGATCGATTCTAGAATTACTCCAGTAGTCCCTTCGACTTCAGAAGGGATCGAAACACCAGGAACGATCATATTAGAAGGAGGAGAGGTTTCTTTTTCAGTATGATCAATAAAATTCATTTCTTCAACAACAGGGGTGTTGGCTCCAACAATCATATTCTCCACGTCATCAATCAGATTTATTTCAGCATTATCTTTTTCCGACGAAATCTCTTTTTCAACATGAGTTACTTCATTCACTACATCAACAATATCTTCATCAATAACAATATCATCTCCCTCTTCTTGAGGAAGACAAGAAAAAGTTTCCAATACACCATTATCAGGTACAGGGGAATCAAGCACGAAATCAAAAGGTAGTGGAGAAACGATGTTATAAAAATTGGATGAAATACCAGAAGGAGGTGCAACATTAGGATCGGATCGTTCCGATACCATAATTTCTGCTGGCATCGAGGAAACTGGAATAACATCGATAGGATCAGATTGATTCAATGGAAGAGCAACAATCGAGCTTTCTTCTCCCTTATTCAAACTTGAAGCCGTCTCTCCTACAACCTCAGTTGAGAGTTCAAGAGTTCTGGGCTTTTTCTGCTTCTTCTCTACTGTGAGAATTAATTTTCGTTTTTCTTTACCCTCAACTGCGGGTTCGATCGTTTGTTCATTCTCGACGATCTGTCTATTCTCGACGATTTTAATACCAGCGATCAGGTGGAGGAAGGGGGATTCCGATGTCCAAAGAAGGATCGACCTGGAATTAAAAAAAAAAAGTAAAAACATTTAAAGAAGACATTAAAGATCGATACACTATATCTAAAAAGAATGATATCAATTAAGAATTTCGAACCTTGAAGTCAAATTTATAATCATCAAAGTTCAATTTCCAGGGGCAATAGTTCGGGAAACAATTGCGAAGATGCTGAATTTCACTAGTAGGAATGTCACCGTATACCCAAGGTCCCTCGATCAGAATAGGGGTGCGATACCATTTATAATCATGTTCTCGACGAATTCTCTCGTTCGAAGGAAAGTCAGCATTGGTATATGGAGCTACCTTGATTCTGGGGTCATCAACTTCTCGAAGTAGAGGAAACCCTTGGGAGCATTTGCGAACAGGACTCACACTCCATTTAACATAATTTTTAACAGTAATACCATCACCATAAGTATTCTGGAAATTCTCAGGCGTATAATGAACACGTTCTGAAAGATCGGGAACATAACAGGTAAGATGGGTACGACCCTCACTGCGAAGGGTGCATTCATCGAGAATTCACCACCAATTGCCATTATACTGTGTGATAGATCGAAGTTGAGTATGTGGAGCCCTGCTGCGAGTAGCAAGAACTCTGAACTGGAAAGGGTTGTTCTTTTCATACAGAGGGAGATGAAAACCAGCTTCCAAGGCACCAACAGAAATTAATAATCTATGATGGCTATATTGAAATTTTCTCATCAAATCGAAGGTCATCATATCGGAAGCACAATCAACAAAAGAAACCTTAAATCCTTGAAGAATATGTCTTCTTTTAAATTCTTCAATATCCATAGATCGATAGCTATAAGATGACATTGATCGCTTACTCTTGGGGGCAACATTAGGGACATCGGGAGAAGAATCTCGTACGGTACGAGGTACAGCAGGAGAAGGAGTAACAAGAGATAAATCTCGACGAGAAACAGCATATCGAGATGAAGAAGACCTACTTGATCTCCTGTTTTCACCTTGATTGCTGGCAGCATCAGATTTTCTTGGAGACATATTGAAGATCTGAGCAAAAAGAAACAAAAGAAAGAAAAAATTAATATATGAAGAAATTACCTAGCAATAATTACAGTGTAAAAAAGGACCTTTTCATTCATACATAACCTGAGAATCACAATCTTTTTACTACACCGATAAACCCTCAGCCATGAAAAGAAAATTTTGAATCAAGAAAAATAAAATTACTTACATGAAGAAAAGAAGTTAACAATGGTCAAATTGAAGTAGAGAAGAAACCAATTAACGAGAACAGAGCTCCTGAGTAGTGGGAAGATTTGAAAAGTTTAAGGAAGACAAAGTGCAATAACTAAAAAAGAAAAAAGAAACAGCAGAAAGTTACAGGATATTTAAAGAAGAAGAATAGTAACCGCCACAAGATGGGAGAACAAAATAATCGGAAAAGATTTGATTTCATTGGAAAAAGTGTAACTGACATAATCATGTTAATGCCAGCGGAAAACTCGGATAACGTGCAGAAAAGAAACTGAAAAGTTAAAAACGACAAGTCCTTCTCTATTTTTCAAAATCTCGGATCGACCGTTGGATGATTTTGTAAAAAAGAGAAGAAGGGGGCAAATTGTTAGTAAATTAAAGAAGCATGACACGTGGAAGAAGATCAAGTTAAGAAGCAACCAGATTAAAAAAGACGAGAAACACAGGATCACTATTAAAGATATCAAATTTCAAAAAGACACGAGACGTTTCCTGACATCTGAGCGATGAATTGCATGAATAACACATAAGATCGAGAAAGCTGAACAGCATCGAATAAAACAAACAGCATTAAATGATAGCTGATCGGGAAAGTAACAAGTTATTATTATATTATTTTATGATCGAGAAAGCAAAATGTAATAATTATTTTATGATCGAGAAAGTGAATTGTAATAATTACTCTATTATTTTAATAATCGAGATCACACAAGTCTTTGAAGATAAGGAAACACGTGTCGGACATATAAAGCATCGAATCAAGAAGTAATTAGGAGCAATCTATCATCTATATGATCGCACCAAGTAAAAGACAAAATACAAGAACGATAGATACATCGAAACAAGATGGATCGACCCAAAGAAGAATTGATCCAGAACGATGACCAGGCAGTAAAAAATGACACGTTGCATAAAGAGCGACCCAGAAAAATATATCTATAAATAGAAGAGATCAAACAACAAAGAAGGGACGGAAAAAAAGAGATAGGAGGAGAGTTAGAGAAAGGGAGAGAAAATATTTTTAGGTATGAATCTATGGAATATAGTAGTATTATGTAAGGATTTCTGTATTTAAATTGAAAAGTGTAAGGATTATAAACCCAAAAATTACAAAACCTGGGTGATGAATGGTATTGTTCATAAATGATTTTATGAAATGAATAAAAGGATTTTTCTTTATTACTCGATCTTAGTTATGTAAATTGTATCCAAGAATTTGATTGGTTATTTAGTCGAAAGGATTTTTTGGCATAAACAATTTGGCGCTAGAAGGAGGGGTTGAAAAAAGGATTTATCCTACCTGATAAATGAAAAAGAAATTTAATGAAAAAACTAAATCATCCAAGAAAGAAAAAAATTTGGTAAGAAAAGATGGGAAAATTTAATTTTGCAAGATGTGAAAAGTAAGGGTAAAGCTTATTTACATAAGTATATTTTATTAACATGAAAAATACCTTGTGAGGAATAAAATAGATAAAAATATGAAACAAAAATTTTATGAAGAAGGAAAAGCTGGACTTGTGATAAGGAAAGTTTACAGTTAAAATAATAATTAGAATCTCTTATGATTTAATAGATAAGAGTTCATTTGACTAATTTTCTAAGAAAATATTTTTAGATATCGAGGAAGGAAAACGATCGAGAAGGCAAAAGATAGTGAAGAAACAGCAAATTCTAGAAAATATGTCTCAAGACGCGAATTCTGGGAACCAAAATAGTAATGAAGGCTTGGAAAATAGACAATAAGAAGGGAGTGATTCAGGACAACAACAAAGTATTGAGGGAAATCATACCCCAAGTCAAGAATTAATGTCAAATACTGTGGTTCAGAATTTCTCTTCAGATCATGAGAGTTCTCGAAGAAAGACACGACAAATACAGGACCTATTAGAAGAAATAAAGGAAATAAGAAAGGAACAAAGAGCAAACAACCATCGAATTGAGTTACTAGCAACCGAAAATCAAGTTTTAAAAGATGTAATTCAGCGAGAACAAAGACCAACTGTGACTAGAGTACGAAATCAGGAGCCAATGTCGAGTAGACAAATATCAAGAAATGAACAGCGGAATCCAGATCAAAGAATAGTGTTAGCAGGATCGACATCTCAGGTAAGAAGACAACAGGAAAATGAGATTCAACGAACCCAATGGGAAACATGTTTAGAAGCGATGGCACAAATGAAGGAAGAGATTAAAGGATTAAAGAATAAAGAAGGGGGAAGGATAGAAGAGGTATTGAAAGAAGCAAAGCGAACACCGTTAGCACAACACTTAACGTGTGTATCGTTACCAAGAGAATATAATATTCCAGTGTTCGAATGTTATGATGGTACCAAGGATCCAACATCGCACTTAAAGTATTATCACCGAGTGATGTCACGATGGGACGATCATGAAGCGATCATGTGCAGATGTTTTCCGTCAAGTTTAACAAAAACAGCATTATTGTGGTACGACAGATTACCGGAAAATTCTATCAATAATTATGCACAATTGGTCAGGAAATTTTTAGAAGCATACATGTATAACAGACCAATTGATTCAGGGGAGGACAGACTTTATTCTTTAACGTCATGGCCAGAAGAATCGATCCGATCATATACAGCTAGATGGCATTCAATATGTCAAGCAATAGGTGAATTAGACCCAATGACAGCTATAAACCATTATAAATGGGGGATTGTAGATCGGAAGAGTCTGCTCTTTGTTGAAATCCATCGAAATAATCCAAAAACTGAAGGCAAACTGAGAGAAATAATAGAAACATGTGCAAGACTCCAAGATATACAGGAGCAAGGATCAAGAATTAATTCCAGAAGTCAAGGAAATACAAGAAGAACAAATTCAGTTGAAGAATCACCAGAACAGAAAAGAAAATTTCTTCCAAGATTTGAATCAAAAGAATTAAAACATCCTCGACAAGGGAATGGAAAAAATGTTGCTCAACAATTTCGAGAAAGAACTTTTACCAAGCTTAATGTTTCATATTTCAGGTTATTCAACATTTTGAAGAATCGACCAGATTTTCAATGGCCAATAACAAAGGGAAATCAACCGGAACTTACACAACATTCCAAAGACTATTGCGAGTACCATAACTACAAAGGGCATACAACAAACAACTGTAGAAATTTTATAGCATTGGTACAAAGAATGGTCGATGCTGGAGAATTGAAGGAATTTGTTCAAAAAATTGAACCATCAAAGAAATATGATGAAGACAAAGCAATACATATTTCATATAACAAACAGACAATTAATATGATTTCATGTGTGGAAAAGTGTGACACAGATTTGAATGTAGCAATCAACAAGAAATTGTGCAAGAGAATTCGGAACCACGAGGCCTTTAGAGTTCAAGGAAGGCAAGTAGAATTATGGGAGGATTGGATGGCACATCCATTAACATTTTCTGCACAAGAAGTAAATCAAGAAATTGAATGCATAATGACCCTCTTGTGTTGACGTTATTGATATCTGGTTGGAATGTCAAGAAAATACTCTTGGATGGGGGAAGTTCATTAAATGTGATGTTCTACAATACATTTTGTAAAATGGGTTTCAAAGAAGATCAACTCATTACTTCACGATTTGTCATTTATGGATTTAATGGAATATCGTCCAAGCCAAAGGGAGAAATTGATCTTGAAGTTTCAGCCGGACCGATCAACATTCTGACAAGATTTAGTGTTGTGGATGCACCATCCCCGTACAATGCTATAATTGGAAGACGATGGGTTCATCAATTAAAGGGTGTAGTATCAACTTATCATCAGTATCTACGACTTCCAACACCACGAGGAGAGATGGAGATAAAGGGTGATCAAGAAGATGCTAAACTTTGTATAATGGCAGAGACAAGAATAAATGAAGAACGGGAGCATTTACAATGTAAAAAGAAAAAAGAGTCAAGAATTAAAGCAAAGGAAGAAGAAATAAACCAATACCTAGAAAAAAAATGCAAAAAATAAAATAGAAAGTGAAAAAGGAGAGAACAGCAAAAATCAAGAAAATTTGGAAAACCAGCCGCAAAAAGGGGCGATGTAGCAATTAAAGGGAACCCCAACTCCAATTGGGATTCCAAAACCAGTTTTCACCCCAGTAGAGCAAACAAAAATCATAAACATTGGCACCGCAGAATGCCCCAAGCAAGTGCGAATTGGGACATTAATAAAATCAGATGTGGAACAACAGATAGTCAAATTGCTTTGTGAATATACAGATGTGTTCGCTTGGAGAATAGAAGACATGCCGGGGATCGATCCCAGCATCGTCCAGCATGAGTTAAAAATACATCCTGATGCAATTCCTTTTCGCCAACGGATACGAAAAGTCGCACCAGAATATCATGAACCAGTGGAAAAAGAATTAACAAAACTTTTAGATGCAGGGTTCATTCGAGAGGTACGATACCCTACATGGATTTCTAATATGGTAATTGTCCCGAAGAAGAACGGTGGAGTAAGAATTTGTATAGATTTCACCAATCTAAATAAGGCATGTCCAAAAGATAGTTATCCACTCCCAAACATTGACCAGTTAGTAGATGCTGTTGAGGGACATGAGATGTTATCATTTATGGACGGACAATCTGGATACAACCAGATAGCATTAGCAGAAGCAGATCAGGAACACACATCGTTCTTTACTCCGCGAGGATTGTATTGTTACACTAGAATGCCATTTGGACTACGGAATGCAGGAGCGACATATCAACGCCTAGTGGATGCAATATTCAAACCATGGATCGGAAAAACTTTGGAAGTTTATGTGGATGACATGTTAGTAAAAAGCAAGTTATCTGGTGATCATTTGCGGAACCTGGCTGAAATTTTTGGTGCACTACGAAAGTATAAGATGAAAATAAATCCAGAAAAGTGTATTTTTGGTGTTACATCAGGGCGATTTTTAGGATATCTGGTTACAAAAGATGGAATTCAAGTTGATCCAGCAAAAATACAAGCAATAACGGATATGCCATCACCAAACAGTATAAAGAGTGTACAGAAGTTAAATGGGTGTTTGGCTGCACTAAGTAGATTTATTGCAAGATCATCAGAACGAACGTAAACCCTTTTTTGATGTACTTAAGAAGAAAAATAAGTTTGAATGGAACGATCGTTGTGAACAAGCATTTCAAAGTATAAAATTACATCTTGCCACGTTGCCAGCATTACAAAAACCAGAACCAGAAGAAATGTTAACTTTGTACATAACAGCAACAGAAAATGCAATCAGTGGAGTAATGGTGCGAACAAATGAGAAAATCGAGAAACCTGTATACTACATCAGCAAGACTTTGAATTCAGCAGAAAGAAATTATATTAAGATTGAACAATTAATTTTGTCAGTGGTATTTGCTACTCAGAAGTTACGCACTTATTTTCTCACTCATTATGTTCGTATATTAACCAAAGCTCCATTGGAATCAGTTTTAAAGAATACAGGGAAGGTAGGAAGAATAGCAAAATGGAACGCTCAGCTAGAACAATACAACATTGTTTATGAGATATAAACTGCGCAGAAATCCCAAGTTCTAGCTGATTTTTTGGCAGATTTTCCAATCGAGGAAGAGTATGAAATTCAAGGACTTCCGGGGTGTGAAGAAGAAGAACCAGTAGATATCCTAGATTCAAATAGTTCACAACGATGGGAGGTTTTTGTTGATGGGTCGCGAAATAAAGAAGGAGCAGGAATAGGTATCGTGATTACAGCACCAAAGGGAGAACGTATGGTACACTCATTTCGACTTGAGTTCGAAGAACATACGAATAACATAGTAGAATATGAAGCAGTGGTCCATGCTCTCAAACTCATTATTGAACTAGGAATAAGTGATGTAAGACTCACAAGTGACTCGCAGCTGGTGATTAGACAGATCGAGTTAAAATATCAAACGGTCGACGAGGACTTGGAACGATACAAAAATCTTGTACAAAGTTTAACAGTTTGTATTCCAAATATTATTTTTCGACATTTGTCTCGTAAAAAGAATCGACATGCAGATGCACTGGCGTATATCTCGTCCATGATAAATGACCCAAATACTAAAGCGCTAAAAATTAGGAGAATATACGAGCCATCCATAAGAGCACAAGTATTAAATAACATAGAGGAAGATGGTATCGATGACTCAGCCATACAAAGTGCCACATCTACATAGCAACAAGAAGATGATCAACCAAGTGAGCCAGATTGGAGAGCCCCGATACATCAATATTTACAAAATAAAGTGTTACCAACAGATTCTAAAGAAGCAAGGAAAATTCAACTTAAGTCAAACAGTTACCAACTTAGAGATGGAATTCTTTATCGACATTCTTTTCTTGGACCATTATTTCGATGTTTATCACGAAAAGAAGGATTACGAATTCTCAAAGAAATACATTATGGAGATGCAGGAAACCATAGTGGAAGACGATCGCTAGCGTTAAAAGCCAAAATGCAGGGTTATTATTGGATTTCCATGTTGAAAGATTCGTAAGAAATGGTTCGAAGGTGCGAAGAATGTCAACGATTCGGTAAGAAAATCAAAGCACCAGCTACGGAATTAAATTCAATACTTAGTCCATCGCCATTTGTGAAATGGGGAGTTGATATAGTCGGACCATTAGCTGAAGGCACAAAGAAAAGAAAATACTTAATTGTGGCCACTGATTATTTCACCAAGTGGGTAGAAGCAAAAGCACTAGCACGAATCAGAGATACTGATGTTTTTATATTTCTATTCGAGAATATCATTTGTTGGTTTGGGATTCCAGCAGCGATAGTTTCTGATAATGGAAAACAATTCCAGGGGAAGAATATCGATATGTTATTTGAAACATATAATATTCAAAAACATAAGTTTACACCTTTTTACCCACAAAGTAATGGGCAAGCAGAATCCACAAATAAAACAATCGCAACAAATCTGAAGAAAACATTGGATGGATATTATAATAAGTGGTGCGAACAATTACATAATACATTATGGGCATATAGAACCACGAGAAAAGCTTCAACTGGAGAATCACCATATCTTCTTACTTATGGAACAGAAGCAGTAATACCAACAGAGGTTATTTTGCCTACGACCAGAACAGAAGCATGGGAGAAAAACCTAAATTCAGATCTCATGTTACAAAAATTGGATGACTTGGAAGAAAAAAGAGAAGTGGCACTCCAAAAGATGGAGAATTATCAAAGGGGATTAGCTCGAGAATACCATAAGCATGTAAAATCCCGAAATTTTGTCCAAGGTCAATATGTCCTCCGACAAATAACAGAACACCAAAGGGACAAAAGAGCAGGAAAATTCGTACCAACATGGGATGGACCATACGTGATTCAAGCGTCGGCAGGACAAGGGTCGTACTATCTTCAGAATTTGCAAGGAGAAATTTTAAAGCATCCGTGGAATGCACAATATTTAAAGTTTTACTATCTGTGAATAACAATGCAATGTTACCACAAAAAGCAGGTACATAGACAATTAATTCATTAATTTCTTTTATAATCACTCCAGGAACATCGTACCATGGAGAATATTATAATTCCATTAATCCCGGAATGTCATATACTTTGAATCCAGGAACATCATATCTTGGAGATTGTCATGATTATTAATATAATTAAAATTCCATTAATCCCGGAATTTCATATACTTTGAGCGCTCAAAATTATTCCAGGAACATCATATTCTGGATATCGTTGCGATTGACGACATAATCAAAGTCAAAAGGTAAACATCCTTATAGAGTTTCGCTAACAATGAAATTCTTAATCAAGAAGGAGTTCCTAATTATTGGTTTATCAATTTTCAAAGTACAGTTCGGGACCAACCCTGTATCTTACCCCTGGCCCGGGTTTGTTTCGTATGTGTGGGATCTCGAACAACATGATTTGAGGTAAAAAGTACTTCAATTTATGGTACTCGGAAAATTATATGATAGCCAAAAGAATTACTTAATCATATTTTCTTGTGCAGGAAACAACATTAAAGACATATCAAAAGGATGCAAAAGAAAATCAATGAAAGATAAACAAAGTACAAGATAGTGGAGTTAACAGTAAATGAAATTACAAAGGACATAATCAGATATCGGGAAGACCGGATCGAGATGGTGGAGGAGGAACTGCAGGCACAGAAGCGCGCTTACTAAGCACTGAAGGATCAGATTGTGCACGATCTAAAGCAGTATTGAAGGACATTGCAATTTTCGCTTTAGCATCCTGCCTGACCCATTGAACGAAATCACGCCCAAAGTTGATTTCTTTGTGAAGCTCTTCGATCTTTTGCTGATTTGCTTCTATTTGAGCACTAAGACGCGATCTTTGATTTTTCTCTTCATTTAGTTCTGCAACTAATGAGTCAATCTCTTGTTCACGAGCATTAATTTTAGAAAGTTCAGTAGATAGTCGAGCATGTAAACTCTCAATTTTTAGGGCGCTAAGCGTCACATTATGCTCAGAAGTCTTGAACTCTTGTGTGATGTTCTTCACTGAATCTTTCGCTGTATTAAGCTCAGTTTCTACTTGTATTGCTCGATCCTTAGCTTCATTAAATTTTTTCTCCAATTCTGAAAATACAGGAAAATATTAGACAAATTTTATGATATCAAGAACTATAAAATTAGGTAAACCAAAAATGTACCTCTGACAACAGATTTAAACTCTAATTCTTTTTGAGTTAGCAATTTTACAACTTCTCGATATTTTGATTCTGCTTTATTACGCCTCCAAGTGGTTAAATCAAAACTATCGTTCAATTGAGTCAGTTTTTCTCTAACAACATTCATCTCTTTGAAGATTTCCCTTGCATGATTATTCAATTGTACCATTCTACGATCGAACCTAAATAGGGTCTCCATATTTTCCACTGAACCTAGTATAAAATTTAAATGTTTCATATAAATCAAGTAAATAAAATAGTAATTGAAAATGAATGAAAAATAAACCTTGATTTTGATTCTGAAGATCTTGATTATGACCTTCAATAGTTTGGAGACGTTCCTGTTGTTGTTGATATTGATCATTATGCTGATGATGAAGTTGTTGAAGTTGTTGTTGAAGAAAATTATTTTGCTGTTGCAATTCATCATTCGCTTGTTGTAAGGAAGCATTCTTTTCCTTCATATCCACTGATTCTTTCTTAAATATTAATCCCATCATGGTAGCTCGAGCCTTATAAAATTTATAACCGCTAAATAGACAATCATTACCATATTGAAGTTGGGCTAAAGCTTGTTGTGGAAGTGAATATAACTAACTATCGGAAACATTCAAAATTTCATTAAAGGTAGGAGGAGGCTTCACAGGAGATATTTGATCGAGAATATCACTCTTAGACCATGCATCCAGAGTTTCATCCAAAGGAATCGCACTAAGTGAATTCTGGAATCGAGACATGAAGCCAGAATCAGATTTGATACTCTCAGGATCTGCTGAAACATTCCAAAGTCCCTGAGAAAGAAACCATTTGTAGGCTTCTTCTTCATCACCAACTAAATTAAAACCTTCACGAGAGATTTGATCGGAAACAGACTTCAGAGTAGAAGGGTCAACACTTGGAATTGTAGTATCGACCTCAACAGCAACAGAAGTAGATCGAACCAAATCATCGGAAGGCGCGATCGATTCTAGAATTACTCCAGTAGTCCCTTCGACTTCAGAAGGGATCGAAACACCAGGAACGATCATATTAGAAGGAGGAGAGGTTTCTTTTTCAGTATGATCAATAAAATTCATTTCTTCAACAACAGGGGTGTTGGCTCCAACAATCATATTCTCCACGTCATCAATCAGATTTATTTCAGCATTATCTTTTTCCGACGAAATCTCTTTTTCAACATGAGTTACTTCATTCACTACATCAACAATATCTTCATCAATAACAATATCATCTCCCTCTTCTTGAGGAAGACAAGAAAAAGTTTCCAATACACCATTATCAGGTACAGGGGAATCAAGCACGAAATCAAAAGGTAGTGGAGAAACGATGTTATAAAAATTGGATGAAATACCAGAAGGAGGTGCAACATTAGGATCGGATCGTTCCGATACCATAATTTCTGCTGGCATCGAGGAAACTGGAATAACATCGATAGGATCAGATTGATTCAATGGAAGAGCAACAATCGAGCTTTCTTCTCCCTTATTCAAACTTGAAGCCGTCTCTCCTACAACCTCAGTTGAGAGTTCAAGAGTTCTGGGCTTTTTCTGCTTCTTCTCTACTGTGAGAATTAATTTTCGTTTTTCTTTACCCTCAACTGCGGGTTCGATCGTTTGTTCATTCTCGACGATCTGTCTATTCTCGACGATTTTAATACCAGCGATCAGGTGGAGGAAGGGGGATTCCGATGTCCAAAGAAGGATCGACCTGGAATTAAAAAAAAAAAGTAAAAACATTTAAAGAAGACATTAAAGATCGATACACTATATCTAAAAAGAATGATATCAATTAAGAATTTCGAACCTTGAAGTCAAATTTATAATCATCAAAGTTCAATTTCCAGGGGCAATAGTTCGGGAAACAATTGCGAAGATGCTGAATTTCACTAGTAGGAATGTCACCGTATACCCAAGGTCCCTCGATCAGAATAGGGGTGCGATACCATTTATAATCATGTTCTCGACGAATTCTCTCGTTCGAAGGAAAGTCAGCATTGGTATATGGAGCTACCTTGATTCTGGGGTCATCAACTTCTCGAAGTAGAGGAAACCCTTGGGAGCATTTGCGAACAGGACTCACACTCCATTTAACATAATTTTTAACAGTAATACCATCACCATAAGTATTCTGGAAATTCTCAGGCGTATAATGAACACGTTCTGAAAGATCGGGAACATAACAGGTAAGATGGGTACGACCCTCACTGCGAAGGGTGCATTCATCGAGAATTCACCACCAATTGCCATTATACTGTGTGATAGATCGAAGTTGAGTATGTGGAGCCCTGCTGCGAGTAGCAAGAACTCTGAACTGGAAAGGGTTGTTCTTTTCATACAGAGGGAGATGAAAACCAGCTTCCAAGGCACCAACAGAAATTAATAATCTATGATGGCTATATTGAAATTTTCTCATCAAATCGAAGGTCATCATATCGGAAGCACAATCAACAAAAGAAACCTTAAATCCTTGAAGAATATGTCTTCTTTTAAATTCTTCAATATCCATAGATCGATAGCTATAAGATGACATTGATCGCTTACTCTTGGGGGCAACATTAGGGACATCGGGAGAAGAATCTCGTACGGTACGAGGTACAGCAGGAGAAGGAGTAACAAGAGATAAATCTCGACGAGAAACAGCATATCGAGATGAAGAAGACCTACTTGATCTCCTGTTTTCACCTTGATTGCTGGCAGCATCAGATTTTCTTGGAGACATATTGAAGATCTGAGCAAAAAGAAACAAAAGAAAGAAAAAATTAATATATGAAGAAATTACCTAGCAATAATTACAGTGTAAAAAAGGACCTTTTCATTCATACATAACCTGAGAATCACAATCTTTTTACTACACCGATAAACCCTCAGCCATGAAAAGAAAATTTTGAATCAAGAAAAATAAAATTACTTACATGAAGAAAAGAAGTTAACAATGGTCAAATTGAAGTAGAGAAGAAACCAATTAACGAGAACAGAGCTCCTGAGTAGTGGGAAGATTTGAAAAGTTTAAGGAAGACAAAGTGCAATAACTAAAAAAGAAAAAAGAAACAGCAGAAAGTTACAGGATATTTAAAGAAGAAGAATAGTAACCGCCACAAGATGGGAGAACAAAATAATCGGAAAAGATTTGATTTCATTGGAAAAAGTGTAACTGACATAATCATGTTAATGCCAGCGGAAAACTCGGATAACGTGCAGAAAAGAAACTGAAAAGTTAAAAACGACAAGTCCTTCTCTATTTTTCAAAATCTCGGATCGACCGTTGGATGATTTTGTAAAAAAGAGAAGAAGGGGGCAAATTGTTAGTAAATTAAAGAAGCATGACACGTGGAAGAAGATCAAGTTAAGAAGCAACCAGATTAAAAAAGACGAGAAACACAGGATCACTATTAAAGATATCAAATTTCAAAAAGACACGAGACGTTTCCTGACATCTGAGCGATGAATTGCATGAATAACACATAAGATCGAGAAAGCTGAACAGCATCGAATAAAACAAACAGCATTAAATGATAGCTGATCGGGAAAGTAACAAGTTATTATTATATTATTTTATGATCGAGAAAGCAAAATGTAATAATTATTTTATGATCGAGAAAGTGAATTGTAATAATTACTCTATTATTTTAATAATCGAGATCACACAAGTCTTTGAAGATAAGGAAACACGTGTCGGACATATAAAGCATCGAATCAAGAAGTAATTAGGAGCAATCTATCATCTATATGATCGCACCAAGTAAAAGACAAAATACAAGAACGATAGATACATCGAAACAAGATGGATCGACCCAAAGAAGAATTGATCCAGAACGATGACCAGGCAGTAAAAAATGACACGTTGCATAAAGAGCGACCCAGAAAAATATATCTATAAATAGAAGAGATCAAACAACAAAGAAGGGACGGAAAAAAAGAGATAGGA
>JAJJMC010007399.1:0-11289 GCA_023531435.1 Papaver californicum | reverse complement strand
TCATTAACAACTGGCCTAGACCTTGAATCAGTGAAGAGAACTTGGTCTGATGTGAATAAACCTTTACCTTGTTGGAGATTCTTGTAGTATTGAATGTCGAACTTCTTTGGTGTGACTGGGTCCATGTTGATGGCAATTCTAGGATCAACATTTTTAGGGCACTGTTGTTTGAGTTGATTTGCATAGACCGCGTTTAATGATGGGTCAACTTTGCTTCGAGTATTCCAACTGTATAGACGTTTCTCGACATGTCTACAGTGAGAAAATCCAATTGAATGTGCAGCTGCGATAAAATAAAAACAAAGTAATCCATCAATTAAAGGTTTCTTCTGATACTGTTTTACGAGCCATTTAAGCAATTCTAGATTTTATTTGTTTAAGCATAATATGCCAGTCAATTATATCATCACGATAACAACTAGCTAAGTTACCTGATAGAGCAACCAAATCATTTTGATCCAGACCAACTTTACGGAAGATAGCGTTAAGCTGGTTAAGGTTTTGTGTTGGACTTGGCAAGTTTCCATTGACACTGGATACAGTTGATTTCAGTCCATCTCTTCGTCCTAATTCAACAGGGTACGATGGTCCTCCAGTCTGCATGCATCAACAGATGAAACATTCAAGATATAAATACAATTCTCAGACCAAAAGGAATGTCCGAAATTAAAAGATAAAAAACTAAACATATAACTAACCAGAACAATAACATCTCTTGTTGCCAAGGCAAGGATGTCAGCACATGAAACTTTGTTTTTGCACTGCTTTTCAACAGCTTGTTTCGCCTTGATTACTGTATCGAATCCATCTCCAGCCAATGAAAGATTGTCAGGATGATCCTTTTCTGCCTTGTTACCAGGTGTGGATTGTATTATTATTGATGCATCACAACCCTGTTTTTTTCAATTCAGAAAAATCACAAGGTTACTATTTTTCAAAGAAAATAGAAAAATTGTTTAAGATAATTATTAGTACTGCAAATATATTCCTTGTTCTTTCGAATATAACAAATATTCACTTACCCTAACCATACAATCGTGGAAGAATAGACGTAGAGTAGCGGGAGCAGTAACAAAAGTTTGCTTAAATTTTTTAGTAACGGCTTCTTTGACAATACTTTCCACTTTTGGGCATGATTTGGAGTAGAAATTAGTCTTAAGTTGAGCTGAACCCACATAGAAATTTAAAACTAACACGCAAAGAACAGCAAGAGAAAAAACCTTGAAGCTACCCATCTCTAACAAATTGAATGTGAAAGATAAAAAGAAGAAGAACAATGTAGATGGGTGAGATTATAAGTTCCATAAATGTTTGTATTTATAGTAATCATGAAATAATGTTGATAATAACCTTAGAACATAGCTAGTTGGCAAATAAGAGAACCTTACAGGGCTTCACGATCTAACAAGTGCACAATTTAGATTGAAATAGAATTAATTATTGGTAGATGCAATTATAATTTAATTAAGAAAATGTTAGTTCTTCAGCGTCTATTAGGTTGACTTTCTCTCTTACACCTCATCTCTCTGTATTACTGCTTCGCTCGTCGCATAATTGATGAATTTCCTTTTAGTGTTTTGGGCGATTGATTCGACTAATTATTGGCAGTTGGTAGTTGGTATAAGCTAATTAGCTCATGAATTGTTGATTTGTTTTTCGGTTGACATTCTTGTGTTTAAAATATTCACTAAAGGCCACTCAGGAAGCGACTAATGATCCCGAACCAAGTCAATGAAATACGCGATAATTTAATATGGAATATTCGGGATAAACTAGGCTTAATTCGGATACATTTTTGATGGAGCGTTTTTAATAGGAACAATGATATATTGATATGTGTCTTTTCTATAATTGTTTCAATAAATTATATTTTTAAAAATATAAAAAAAATGATATTAAACTAATTAAGATAACTAATTTTTTTATAAAAATTAGGGTTGTCAACGGGTATCCAATATCCGGAATTGAGTGAATCTGGTCCGAGTTATAATATTAGACGGAAAATTTGCTGGTTTATCCAAAAATCCATGATCCATTTAATCTAGGGTCCAACCGGATATAGGGTTGCACATCGGGTGGGTGGTCGGGTTTGGCCCCACCCACATCCGACCCGCAAGTTGGCGGGTGAGCCGAAACTTCACCCGCACCCAACCCGCCGTAGAACGGGTCGGGTCGGGTCTGACCCCCAGATTCAGTAACAAGCAAAAAAAAATCAACAAACAAACAAACATTTAAAGAACCACAATGAGCAAAAACAAAACCCTTAAATAAAAATTATACATTTAAATCAGTGTGTTTCAAACGAAAAGGCAGATTAAATCCCTCCAGTTTAGCAGGGCACAATTCTTGCAATTCTTGTTGAAAACGATAAGCTTTTCTTTCTGAAACCATAATCCTAGCTGCTGCTTCTTTTGATGTATTCAATATTATATTTGCATATGAGACTTACACAAATGCATGTTTGCCAATTCAAGCTCAAGTATATGCCTACTATCTGGATATACTACAGAGTTCCAACGCTCGTTGCCTTTCTGTACATCTCAAAATTGTTGTGTGTTCTGCTCTCTGACTTTGAGTCATCATCTAAGTTCTAGAGAGAGAGAGAGAAAGAAGAAAGTAGAAAATTCAGAAATGAAAAACAAAAACAAGACAAAACCCAAACACAAGAAGCAAAAGTAGGTAGAGAGAATCAGAAAGTTTTTAGAGAGTGAAACAAGAAGAGCCCATAGTGAGAAGGAAGGAAGGAAGGAACAG
The DNA here is from genome assembly GCA_023531435.1 of Papaver californicum. Taxonomy (NCBI): domain Eukaryota; kingdom Viridiplantae; phylum Streptophyta; class Magnoliopsida; order Ranunculales; family Papaveraceae; genus Papaver; species Papaver californicum. The sequence goes on along the minus strand of JAJJMC010007399.1, from coordinate 8,535 downwards.
ATGGGTTGTTGTTATTCAAGAGTAGAAAGAGAAGAGATGGTAACAAGACAGACATAATTTCGAATGAACAACAAAAATTACCAGTGTTTCACCCCTTTGCAAACAGCTGAATGGTCGATTAGGTTCAGCTGCTGGTAGTAGAGTTTGCAAAGACGGGGACTTTCCGCAAACAGTTTGTGTGCGACACTGATGGTGATTGTCCACAACTTTCTTACTGCAGTCTCTTCAAGACATTACTAAGATTAGAGAGCGTATCCTAATCTCAACTGAAGTGAATGAATTTTTCAATAAAATTTAATAAACAAAGTATAAATTGGGAATTAAACATATGAAGTTAAGGAAATCCTTAATTCGAAGATCAAGAAAAGATTTAAGATTAAGAAAATTACCTGATGATGTTTGGTAAGACGTCTCCTGATAGCTTTAGTTTTCTAAGACCTCACTTATTTTTGTGTGGACATTACTAGAAACCTTAAGTTGCTTTAAATAATCCTTCTTCATATGTATAGATCAAAAAAAATAATAACCTGGGTAATTAAAATTAACAGTCAATAAAGATGATCTACAAACTTAAAATAGAAATTAAACACTTTGAGCCTAAATCAAAATCCAATATACATAGATTAGGGTTTCAGAAAGTTAAACAATATCAAATCGAAATGAGATAGATAAAGATGGTGAGATTGGTGAGATGCAATACCTTTTTAGCCATGGTTGAGTATTCTTCATCACCACCACCACCACTAAAACCCACTTCTTCTTCTTGCTCTTCTTCTCCTATCTGTAAGACACCCATCTGATCTAAAAAGAATGGGTTGAAGAAGATGAAAAATCGAAAATTACCAACAAATGAAACCCTTATATAAAAAATCAGAGTATACGAAAAAAATTGGCAAAATTAGTAAAACCCTAAATCTAAAAAGAATAGGTTCTTACCTGTGTAGGAAACACCTTCAATCACCAACAAAAATCTGCAAACACAAAAACCCCTAAATATCAGCGACGAGAAAGAAAGGCTAGGTTTAGAGTCTAAGCTTGCTACTATAACCATTGCCGTGGCCCGTGGGTATCAAATGAAAAAAACAAATCGTATGCAAAATTTCTTTTAATTTCGGCGGGTTTGGCGGGTGGGGTCGAGTGAGGGAAGGTGTCACCCGCACCCGACCCGCCAGAAGACGGGTAAATGAAATGGTCACCCGCACCCGACCCGTTTCTCGGCGGGTCGGGTGTGGGTCATGTCAAAATTGGCGGATGCGGGTCGGGTTGGCGGGTTGGGTCGGGTTTGTGCACCCCTAGCCGGATATAAGTTTTAACCCGAGGTCCAAAAATATGAAAATTACCTAGATTCTCAAATTTCATGCGTGATAAACAAAATCACCTTCTTCCCCACTCTTCACGATCCCTCGAAACACACATATAGGGAATCAAAAAAAAAAAAAACAAATGGAAAACCAACGAAATCAAACCCCAAAAACCAGTGAAATCTCAATTTCATAGAAACAAAAACCTAGATTATAAAAAATCATCAAAACCTAGATCCACAATGAAGAAATCATCAAAAACCCTTATATACTATAAAGAAATCTACATTTAGGTGAATGATGGTGAGAACAAGATTGAAGAGTATAAAGAATATATAAAAAATACGATAGAAGAAGAGAGTACATAAAAAAATAGAGTAGATGATCCAACAATACATATTGACCTAACAATACATATTGATATGTAATGAAGGAAAATATGTACCGAAGGAAAAAATATATGATCCTTCAGTACACATTGGTATGTGCTGAAGGAAGCGACTAATGATACCAACCAAGTCAATGAAATACGCGACAATACATTACGGAATATTCGGGATAAACTAGGCTTAATTCGGATACATTTTTGATGGGACGTTTTTAATATGAGCAATGATATATTAATATATGTCTTTTCTATGATTGTTTTAACAAATTTTATTTTCAAAAATATAAAAGAAGTGATATAATAGGATTTCATGTGATATTAGAGCTAGATTTAGCACCTAAAGGAAATCCCAGGTACATAAATGATAAACTATCAGTAGCACAACCAAAATCAGCAACCCAAGAATTTAATTTGTATACCTCCCCAACAACAATATATTCAAAATACTATAAAGCAGAAAACAAATTAAGCAACCCATCCTTCTTGTAATTAACAAAGAATATGGTGTTATCTGCATTGTGCAAATGATTCACCTAAATGCTTCATGTGTGCAGCTCTAACAATATACCTAGAGAATCCTTCCATATCAATGTTATAGAGAAGTGGACATAGTTGACATCCTTGTCTCACTCCTCTAGTACTTTTAAAAAATCCTAAATCAGACCCATTAATAAGTATAGAGAGCGTAAAATAAAATATTATAATCTTAACCACTTACACAATTTGTTGTTGAAGCCCATTTTGTGCAACACAAATTCTAAATAATTTACCTACCTTCAATATAAACACATTGCGCTGGTGATATGAGCTTAGCCATCACTAACTTCATTCTAGATACAAGAACCTTTGCCATAATCCTATACATAAACACTTGTTAACAAGCAAATGGGTCTGCAGGCCTTAATAGTTTCAATATGATGCTTTTTGGGCACTAAAATGATAAAGGTGGTATTGTATCGTGCATCAATTTTACGTGTTTCTATCTCCTTCATTGTCAGAAACAACAACACCATCTATATTAAACGACCCAATTCTGTTAAATCTCCTTCTTGCAGATGTGTTCCTTATGAGAAATGCAGTGTTTCTATCTCCTTCATTTTACCGTTGGACTTGGATTTATTCTCCGAAAAATCCCATCCATGTAGGTTACTTTCTTAAATTAAGCCTTATACTTCAATTTTTCTTCAATTACCTCTTTATCTAATAGTTCATCCTCAGCTAGAGCATCATTTGACTGGAAAGCTGTCAGTATATTATGAAGTTTAATATTAGCATGTCTAAAAAACCTATTTGTTCCATACCTTCAGAAGTTCTTTGAGAGCCTTCGACTTCAACCATAACACGATATTTGTGTAATCTGCAAAACAAAAAGACTACCATTATTTGTTCAACAATTTTGAAAAACCATTCTTCATAAATCACATAATTACAAACCTAAAATTACTATGTCCCCAAGAAGGATCAGAGATGTCAGGGAGCTGAAGAATATGATCTGAAATGAATCAGTTAAATCTACAAAATCCTCGTTACACATGATAAGCATTCCACCAGAGCTACAAACTAATTGCTGGTATGTCCAACCATAATCATTGTACCCAAAAATTTGTTGAATATAAAAAGTAAACTTCGCATTATTTTTGTTTCTTGAAGGAATATAATATGCGCCTTTATCATATGTATAATCTTTTCCACAATTGTCCTTGTATTGCTAGAGCATAGAACCCTAACATTTCAAGAAAATATTTGGAGATTCATTAATCCATTTGTGCAACCCTATGTTTTTGGGATCTTCTTGTCTTTGAAACAGACACATCAACTGCTTCGATGACAACTTCCAATCATTTACATTTTAAGATAAGCCTCTTTAGTATTAGACTTTGGGATATATTAACACCCACTGAGAAAGCATCATATGAAATTTTTTCATGGATGGGTTCAAATCAGGTGGGTATATTGGTATACTAGAAGAGGAAACATCATCTATTGTCATAAGTAAAGAGTCTTCAAGGTCCATAAGAGGTGCAAACTTGATTTTTATCCCATGAAAAGAGGTATTTTGTACTCCTTTAATTTTATGATGTACTAGTAATGATTGAACATCAAAACCTTCTTCTAAGATTGGTTGCAATGGCACTTGAGGTTTATGTTTTATGATTGGACCTGCTTTAATGATATTAAAGAGGAAAAATTTCCTAGAATGGTTAGGTATTGAGTGAAAACTAATACCCATGTTAACACCTAAATCAAAATCTTGTTAACTTCCTTAACAATCCAAGATGGGATGTGGAGGTGATATCTTTTCATTAGTGGTTTAGTAAAACAACTATGTGAGGTGATACTAAGATAAGGGTTATGAGGGGTTGAAAGAATTGGAGGAAGAAGTTGATGAATATGTGAAGGTTTTGAAAGGTGAGGATATAAGGTTTTGAAGTAAGGGTATGAGTATGAGGTGGAAATAGAGTTGTGGTTGAATGAAAATGTTAATGAAGGTTCATGAGGAATGCTAGGGGAAAGAATCAGTAGAACTGGAAGCATCGACATCCATGTCATTACATGAGTTAATCGAGTTAACAGAAGTAAAAAAAATTCCTGGCTCGTTGGGATTTTGGACCCTCCTCCAAATTTTAGATTTTTTTTATATTCTGGATTTACTCACAACATATTATTTGCAGACTTCCTGATGGGAAACTTAAAATTATTATCCGTTAGAAATTTCGAGATTGAATCCGTAGTGTAAATTGAATAAATATTCCCCGAGTTTGACGTCAATGACTGTCTATTTTTGGAAAAACACTTCCTCCCTAATCCCATCAAATCCGATTAATTTTGTGTTCGTTTTGAATTGGAATTTGATTTGAAATTCAAATTTTTTGGTGAAATTATGTGAATATTCCGATCATCTGATATAACTTTTTAGACCACAAAGATAGATGCCATGAAAGTACCTTGTTATGTAACCAACTTGATTAATCTTGGGATAAAGTTTATGCACTTTGAATTTCTAATCTTTAGATGTATGGCTCTTAGATTTTCCATCCTCAAAGTTGCAGGATGAATCACTAATAAATCCCTATACAATTTGCCAATAAAATGGATGACTTCAACATATCATAACTCATATGGGACATCAAAGACCTCTAGATGAAACATTGAATGGTTCAAGATCTCATATTTCCAAATATCCTTGTTCCATCTGAAAACAGAATAGTCCACATTATGAAAATTGAATTTAAATTCTAAATCTGCAGGTGAAATATCATCGTCATCATGAAATAAAGCTTTGAAAAATTAATTAGATGAATTTCAAATATTGTGAAGATTTTTAGTTCACTACACATTGTGTTTCCAATGGGTAACAAAGATTTATCCACAATTGGAGATGATATAATAAAAACATCATTTAGTCTACCCATCTAATCATCGGAATGAGAATTACATATGATATTTTCATGTTTAGATTTGTAAGCCTTGACATTGGTAGTGCCAACAAATTTATCACAAAAAAAATGTGATAAGACTTTAGAAAGGGGAATGGTTTTATCTGCTTCTGGGAAATGAGGTGTGATGATTTGGATTTGAGAAACGAGATTGGGCATAAGAGATTGAAAAAGGGTCTGGAGATGGAGTTTGAGAAGTAAATGTTAGATTCAAGGGCAGAAGTAAGAGAAAAATATCCCTCGAAACAATTACCCACAGGTACAATGAATGATATTGGATCCGATTTTGGATTTGGTTTGGCAAGAAAGATATAAAGATAAAAACCATGCATTTTTATTTGATTGTTTATTGACCATGAACCATATTTTATTTTCATCATATTTTTATATTTTTTTACCAAGATCACCATTCTTAGAAACCTCAAAGAGGATATACATTCTGAAAATGTTTTACAAGAGAAAAGGGGAATCAAACTTTGGTTGAACCAGATGTGAAAAACTCAGTTATGGTAATTACAACGAGTTAAACACATTGCATGCGGTAAAAATACATGAACCTAATCTTATATTGAAAATCTAAGAAGATAACTATGGTTTGTACAAATAATACTCATTTATACCTTTACATATTAAGGTTGGTTAAAAACAAGATATCCTCATATATGGAAAAAATATACTTAAGAATCGTCTCATGGTTTCGAAATATTTTTCTTTGATATCGATGCCAGACCTTAGTGTCATAGATATTGGCTATGATTGATTCTGGAATTCAATATCGATATTCATTCAAGAGAATTAACATTTTCATATTATTTCCATCGATATTGGTAACCGAAAGATTGACATCCATGCTGGATTTCATAATTGTCTTTCTTAATTCTTTCCAACATACTTGTCTTCCATATTTATTCCATAGAAAAATGGACTCTTGCAGTCCATAACCACTACTTAAAAACTTCATACAATCGTGAAATTACACCAAAATGACCATTTTACGACATGTATTCTTATTGCTATGAATCTAAGCAACGTTTATATCTGACCAAAGTCGTGCGTGACATATCTTTGACAATAATTATTATATACACTGCTTAATTTAATTTAAAGCGAAATATAAACATGTAGAAAATTGGGCTTGGGATGGACACTCAAGATTCCAATTGAATAAAGATTGTGTTATCTTGAAACTTAGTCTCACATTGCTTAAAATTTAAAGAATTTTCTTGTATATAAGTTATATGTGTAACATTAGTTTATGAACACAATACTAAGGTGTATCCAGTCCTTAGTGCATTGTACCGAAGCACCGCACCCACACCATGCTTGGCGTGGGCGATTGAGCGCACGCTCGTAGCGAGGAGCACTTAGAGCCCTTAAATTTATTTAATGAGAATTAAAATGGACGGTCAGGATTATATCTGATATGAGCATTTTAGATCTAATGGTTTTGATCAAATCTAACAATTATGATCTAACTGTACTAATTAACCCATATCAAACGGTAAGGATTTAAATATTTAAAATTTGCGGCAGTTAGAAATCGTTGCGCCATTTGAATAAAGTGATTGTAGGGAAAAATCATATCCTTTGAATTATTAACCGTTGTAATAGTTGTGAACGATAACCGTCACCAAAAGTGTTGTTTCAACTACATATAAACCCTTCACCCTATTGAGTTTGAGACATAAATTTTGGTATTTTCCATTGAGATTTGAGAGTCATTAATAGAGAGTTTGTGTTATATTAATATGTGTTTGTTTTTGGCATTCATCAAAGTGTTGTTGAGTAACACCAAACGTATTGTTGAATGCTGGAGACATATTCCATAACTTGTATCAGCACCTAAGACATATGTCTTAAGTAAAGATATTACTCGCCTCAAAACACACTATTTTTTCAGTTATTGTTCTTCTTCTCTTCTTCTTTAATTTTGTTTTAAAGATCATCTTTACAAGTTTGTAAAGAGTTGTAGTTTACTAATTCTGATTTAATAAAATAATAATACGATTTGCATCGTATTTAGTGAATCGGTAATAAGATTTCCAACCAAATATAATTAATGTGACTACAAAATAACTAAAGCAAACGATGTGTTTGTTGCCAATTATGTAATAGTGTTTCCGAGTGTGTTGTCAGTTGGTTCACTACTTCTAATGTCTTTTCTGAAGAAAGAATGCTTTATACTATGATGGTTGGTGCCTGTGTATTATGGAAGGATAGATGTGATGTAATATTTAAGGGAGTGTCTCTTAATCCTCATAAATCAGTGAATAAGATTCATTATCATTTAGAATCACCCTCGCATGAAAAAGAGCATTCTGATACAACAACTAGAGAAAGTAGTAGTATATCTAGATGTTCCCTCCTCATGAGAATATTTTTAAACTAAATGTAGATGCCTCTTTTGATACAAACCAGTTTGGTATTGGAATTGTGTTGCGTGACTATACAGGTACTTGCTATGGAATCAAAGGGAAATATACACATGGAATACTGAATCCAGAAGAAGGAGAATGTATGGTTGTACAAGAAGCTTTATTATGGGCACAAAGTCAAAAGTGGACAAGGATACATATTGAAGCGGATGCCAAACTAGTCATTCAATCAATTCTTGATGACTCTCTTTTCATCCAGTGGGAGAATAAGAATCTAATAAAAGAGATCAAACACTTAATCTCAAGTTTTAGTTATTGTTCCTTTTCTTTTATTAGTCGTGATGATAATCAAGTTGCAGATTACATCGCCAAATTTGTTAGAGAAATAAAGCTTATATAGAAATCTATAGTGAATTTCCAACTGCTACTTGTGATCTCCAAGCAAGAGACCAGAATACTTCTGGTAGTTAAGTTCAATAAAATTCTTCTTGTTATACAAAAAAAAAATTCTTTTGAAAAAAATGACCATAGTCAAAATAGGCCCGAGGAACAACATTTAGACAACTACTCTTGACTAAAACATGGGTTTTTAAAAGAAAACAAACAAAAAAAATACCAGTATATATTTTAAAAATGTGGACAAATCACCACGTTATTAATGGTTAATGGAAAAACAAACCAATACAAACATAAAATAAATAATGCAATACGATTACATCAATAGTTGTTGGATTACATCAAAGACGTACCCCTAAACAACCATGTTTATCTCTTCCTCGGTTGTAATTAGAAAATTTGTAACAAATAGTTATAGTGAACAATAAAAAATGCTTAAACCAAACACGACAAACTTTTTGGTTTTCTTAGTTAAAAGCGTCACACATGCGACGGATGTTTCCCTGTGAACCGGTAAGAACCCCAACACGTCCGAGCTTGGTCATGGCAAGTTTGAAGGCTTGGTTAAAGTTACCAGCATTGACAGCCCAATCATTAACAACTGGCCTAGACCTTGAATCAGTGAAGAGAACTTGGTC
>JAJJMC010007390.1:2006471-2039785 GCA_023531435.1 Papaver californicum | reverse complement strand
TTAACTGCTACACCCCATTTCAATCTTAAATTGAAACTATAGAACTCATTAAGACTTTACTCTAAGTCATCCTCACTTGCAGTCACACTATCACGTCTACACCATAGGGAAGGGACAGAGAAAATAATTCTCTGATAGTGTTTAATTTTTACCCGCCACAAATTAGTTGTCTCATTCAAAACCTTGATCTTGGGATCTCCAGTCAGCAAGGTTGAGTATCCTTCATGGCAAGTTTTAATTGATGAGCTTAAGTCCCATCCCCCTCGATGCATTACTAACTACCTCCTTGGACAAGCCTTTCGTCAAAGGGTCCGCGATATTCTCCTTAGACCTCACAAAGTCAACAGAAATAACGCCAGTTGAGATTAGTTGTTTTAGAGAATTGTGTCTTCTCCTTATATGAATGGATTTTCCATTATAGTTGCTGTTTTTAGCATTAGCTATTGCAGCTTGGTTATCACAATGTATAGATACAGCTGGCACAGGCCTATGCCAGAGAGGAATGTCTTCTAAAAAGCATCTTAGCCAAGCGGCTTCCTCTCCTGCTTTATCTAACGCTATAAACTCGGATTCCATAGTGGATCGAGCGATACAGGTCTGTTTGGAACTCTTCCAAGACACTGCTCCACAGCCTAGAGTGAAAACGTATCCACTCGTAGACTTAGACTCCTCTGAGTCAGCTATCCAGTTTGCATCACAGTATCCTTCTAGAACCGCAGGGTATCTCTCATAACTTAACCGAAATTTTAAAGTGTATTTAAGATACCTCAGCACTCTGAAAAGTGCATCCCAATGCTCTTGTCCTGGATTACAGGTATACCTACTTAGTCTACTCACTGCATAGGCAATGTCTGGTCTCGTGCAGTTCATTAAGTACATCAGACTTCCTATGACACGTGAATATTCAAGTTGCGAGACTCCAGTGCCTTTGTTTTTCTTGAGTCTACAGGAAGGGTCAAAAGGAGTACTTGCAGGTTTACTATCAAACTGGTTAAATTTCTTCAGAACAGACTCAACATAATGAGATTGACTGAGACTGAATCCATTAGACTCCTTTCTAATTTTCATCCCTAGGATTACATCAGCAGGACCTAAGTCTTTCATATCAAAGTTCTCATTCAACATGTTCTTAGTGGAATTAATGATTTCTAAGGTTGTACCTAGTATAAGCATATCATCAACATACAGGCATACCATCACACAAGCATCATTGATAGATTTAGTGTAAACACATTTGTCAGCTTCATTTATTTTAAAACCACTAGAGAACATCACATGATCAAATTTTTCATGCCATTGTTTAGGTGCTTGTTTTAAGCCATATAAAGATTTTTTAAGTCTACACACCTTCTTTTCATAACCCTTCACCACAAAGCCCTCGGGTTGATCCATATAAATTTCTTCATCTAGTTCACCATTTAGAAACGCAGTTTTTACATCCATTTGATGTATCTCTAGGTTATGGATTGCAGCAATTGCAATTAGCAACCTAATTGAAGTTATTCTAGTGACAGGTGAATAGGTGTCAAAGAAATCTACACCTTCTATTTGTTTATAGCCTTTAGCTACAAGTCTAGCTTTATATTTTTCCACGCTTCCATCAACCTTACGTTTTCTCTTAAAGATCCATTTACAACCTATGGTTTTGCTCCCTGGAGGTAAATCTACTATTTCCCAGGTTTCATTCTGAATAATAGAATCCATCTCACTAATAGTGGATTCTTTCCACCATGGAGCTTCAGACGAGGTCATGGCCTCTTTATAAGTTTGTGGATCAGATTCAACTAAACAGGTAATGAAGTCTGGCCCAAAAGATTTTTCTAATCTAGGTCTTTTGCTTCTTCTTGGCTCATAAACGGGTTCATCTTCTTCTACCGGCAATGAATGGCTAGAAGAAGGGACATCTAGAGGATCTACACGTATCACGCGAGATTCAGTTTTCATTGGAAAAATATTTTCAAAAAATGAAGCATCTCTAGATTCCATAATGGTGTTCACACCAATTTCTGAGTTATCGGAACTCACAACCATAAATCTATAAGCAGTGGTGTGCTCGGGATATCCTAGAAATACACATTCAACGGTTTTAGGTCCTATTTTAGTCCTCTTAGGTGGAGGAATATAGACCTTGGCTAAACACCCCCACACTTTGAGGTATCCATAAGAGGGTTGTTTGCCTTTCCATAGTTCATACGGTGATTTTTCTGTTCCTTTAAGGGGCACTCTGTTCAGGATATAGCAAGCTGAGAGGACGGCCTCCCCCCACAAGTTCGCCGGTATTCCTGAACTGATTAACATGGCATTCATCATCTCCTTTAGGGTTCGGTTTTTCCGTTCAGCCACACCATTAGATTGTGGTGAATAAGGAGGAGTTACCTCATGAATAATGCCATGTTGTGCACAGAAGTCTCCTATATGAGTTACGTATTCACCCCCTCGATCAGACCTAACAGTTTTAATGGTGGTACTCATCTGGTTTTCTACTTCTAATTTATATAATTTAAATGCTTCAAGAGCATCATCTTTTCCTTTAAGTAAGTAGATATGACAGTATCTAGTACAGTCATCTATGAAGGTAACAAACCATTTCTTACCACCTCTGGTTTGGATTGATTTCATATCAACTAAGTCAGAGTGAATTAACTCTAAGGGATTAGAAACTCTGTGGACATTTTTCTGAAAAGGCTTCTTTGCATATTTTGATTCTACACAAACTTCACATTTATGTTCATATTCCAAATTTAATTTTGGAATGCAGCCAGATTTTGCCAATTTGTTCATTGAATTATAATTTACATGACCAAGTCTACCATGCCAAATATTCAATGAGACAACAACATAAGAAGAATCAACTTTATTAATTTCAGTAGAGATTACAGATAATTTATAAAGGCCCTCAGCCTTATAGCCCTTTCCCACAAAGTCCCTACCCTTAGTGATAATCACTTTTCCAGACTCAAATACAATTTTAAAACCCTTGTCATCTAGCACACCACTTGAAATGAGATTCTTGCAGATGTCTGGTACATGTAACACTTCATTCAATGTGAGGATTTTCCCAGAAGAAAGCTTCAGCGAAACCTTTCCTTTTCCTGCAACTTGTGCTGCAGAAGAATTACCCATATAGAGTTTTTCTCCCTCTCCTACTGTCTGGTAGGAGGTGAACATATCCTTGCTTCCGCAGACATGTTTGGTAGCTCCAGAGTCTACCCACCAGTCCCTCACATTGGTAACTAAATTCACCTCAGACACCGTGCCAGAAAATTCATTTTTACTACTTTCAGCCAGGTTTACATTTTGTTTCTTAAAATTCGCATCTTTGCGTTTTCTACAATGCATTGCCATATGGCCAGACACTCCACATACATAACAAGCTCCCTTAATCTTACCAATAGCAGACTTTGGTTTTTGAAATTTACCTTTTCCTTGAGGGCCAGGCTTGCGATTGTTGTGGTCCAGACTGAGTGAAGCAAACTTGTGTTCAATCACATGAGCTTTGTTTGACATGTCTCTTCCAGAGGAGACATTCTTGTCCTTTGTGCACAGCAACTCTTCAACTTGTATTTTCTTGCCCAGTTCTATCATAGTAATCTCACCAGTTTCATGCCTTAGTCTTCTCTTGTACTCGGCCCATGAACTTGGTAACTTTTCAATCACAGCAGATACTTGAAAGTTTTCAGAAATAGTCATACCTTCAGCAATGATTTCATTAATAATTTTCTGCAACTCCAGGAACTGGTCAACCACAGATTTTTCATTCAGCATCTTGTATTGTAAAAACCGTGCAACCAGAAACTTTTTACTTCCAGCAGTTTCTGCTTCATATTTTTCTTGCAGTGCAGTCCATAAATTGTGAGCAGAAAAATCATCTTTAGCATTGTAAAAATCATACAGAGAGTCTTCAAGGCAATTTAAAATATGATTTTTTGCCAAATAGTTATTTCTCGTCCAGGTCTCTTTTTCCTTGGATGATTCAGGAGCATCCAGAGCTTTGTTATATGGTTTCAACACTATTTCATCAAGCATGTGGAAACTCAGGAAAAAGAGCATCTTCGACTGCCACCTCTTAAAATCCTTACCAGAAAACTTCTGAGGTCTCTCAACATCAGTCTTTGCCATTGTTACAGAAGATTTTTGAATGCACAGATATTGAGTTAAGATTGTTGGAGAAGTACCTTCCTGTAACAGAGAAACACAAACACAGAGAACTTGAAGAAGATTAAGGGAGGGTTAGAATTAAACTGCACACACACTCAAACACAAAGAGGTGAAGTTGCCTGTTCAACAGACTGCCCTTAACTCAATATTTGCCAGGTACACCTTCAGGAAGATGCTGCTATACCCTTTCAGTGACAAACTTGAATTCAGGATAAAATCACCTGATACCAACCCAGCTAGCAAAGCTCGTTGGCCCGTTGTGAACTTAACAGAAGATGAAAGAAAAAGAAAGTAAACTAGTGCGCAAATCAAAGCAAGAAGAGGGGAAAAGTCGTCAGGATAGTGGCTGCGACTGGGGTAAACGAAAACTTTAGCAAATTTGTTCTTTTATAGAAGAAGAAAACCCTTGAGTTTTAAAACGGTGAAAATTTAATTTCAACAATTAACTCCCATTAAAACAAACGTTAAAATATTTATGATTTTATTTTTCCATTTAATACAAACGGTAAAATATTTAATTAGAATTAAAGAAACGTTTTCTCATTGATGGGTACTCGTGTGCACACGCAGGCACATGCCAAGCACGCGCCAGCCACACGTCAATGGTCGCACCAATGGTCGCACCAAGGCTCGCACCAAGGCTCGCACCAAGGCTCACACCAAGGCTCGCACCAAGGCTCACACCAAGGCTCACACCAAGGCTCACACCAAGGCTCGCACCAAGGCTCGCACCAAGGCTCGCACCAAGGGTCGCACCAAGGCTCGCACCAAGGGTCGCGCCAAGGGTTGCACCAAGGCTCGCGCCAAGGCTCACGCCAAAAACACACGCAAAAGCACACGCAAGCACCGCAAGCTCCGCAAGCCCGCAAGCCCGCGGCCTGCGGTGCTTCGGTGCGAAGCACCGCACATGTATGCATTTGCCCACTAGTCCATTTCCCAAGTCCATGTCCAATCCACTAGTTCTTTTCCTTATATAGAACATATGTGGTAATATGCATGAACTTGCTCCTTGGTTTGCCCAATGTGGGACAAACAAAGGTTTCTCATTCACTAAGAAGTGAAAATGGATGGCTATAATTCCACCCAAGTTTGGACTAGTGATCCAAACACCCATCAATCTATTTATAGTAACAAAAATTAATTTAAGTAGTAAAACATTAATTTTAGTAACATACATTTTTTTTATTTCCCAACAATCCCCCACATGAATGACGAAACCGAAAAATCGGAAAAACGGAAAACACGAGAAACACCTCTTAAGCAAAAGGTGACCATTTGGAATTGAACCTTTGCTTAGTGAGAAGCACCGGAACTACTTGATGGTCAGTGAACGTGATGTCTTGAACTGCCATCGTTTAGTGTAATTCTTCAATAACTCCTTACGCGAGATATCTCTTAAATTGTTGTTAAGTTCACGCCGTTGTGTCCGTTTTGGCCCTGGACGTATCCCGTTTCTCAGAATGCTCTAGAGAATCAGCTCAGTTCTCATAGGAAGCGACCCACTTCCTCATTCAAATAGGTGAGTTCTATCAAGAGTGTTTAACTGCTACACCCCATTTCAATCTTAAATTGAAACTATAGAACTCATTAAGACTTTACTCTAAGTCATCCTCACTTGCAGTCACACTATCACGTCTACACCATAGGGAAGGGACAGAGAAAATAATTCTCTGATAGTGTTTAATTTTTACCCATCAAATATCGAGTTAAGGGCAGTCTGTTGAACAGGCGACTCCTCTTATCTGTGTTTTGAGTGATTGTCTGAAAATGTGATATTTGCGCTAACGTTAACATTTGCGAAGCTTCTGGTGTTTTGGTTTGTTTCTTTGTTACAGGAATAATTTTTATCCAACAAGGGATGATGGGAGGGTGGTGAGATCAACATTGACAGTAGAAAATTAGTTAGATTAGTACTCAATAATTATTTAAAATTGTTAGGTTATTAACTAGTTCTGTTAATTAATGGATGAATGCAAGAACAATATGATGCCCAAAAAGCCATCAGGAGGAGTTGGATCAAAGTGAGTGGAAAGCTTACGGTGGGTTTGAAGCCTCTGGATGCAATTGAACGACAGACACTTATTATTAATTCATTATGTTGCCTCGTGGATGATGTTTTGTCAGTAGCCTACCTTAGTTTACATTATTTTAGAAGGGTGATTTAGGAGCTTCTTGATTTGTAGAGGGGCTTCCATAATAAAACGAAATAGAGATATTTGAAGTAAAATTCAAAAAAACCTTATCCATCATATTTTCATAATGGTTAAAATACCCCTGATTAGTTAGTAAAACTAATTAGCTAATAGATTAAGCTAATCATGATTAATCGTAAATAATTTTAAACTTCATCAAATCAATTCAAAAATTTTCTTTTTGGTTTGGTGGGAAGAAAAATTATAAGAAATGTAAGATAATTTTGTAGTGTTTTTTTAAAAACCCTAGATTTTGATTCAATCAACCAGAGCATAACTGGGATACATCTAACTTAAACTCTTGGTCTTTTAATGGCTCAAATTGGATAAAATTACGGACAAAAAGATGATTTATTTTTTATTCAGAGGATTTTACGGTTGGGTTTTCATGTCGAACCAAACCGTAAAGGCTATTTACGGTTGGGTGTTCTTCCCGAATCCCAACCCAACCCAACCGTAAACAAAAGAACAATGGATGAACACCAAATCGTAACAGTTTTACGGTTGGGTTTTAGCATCGTACTCAACCGTAAAAAATCTACAAAAAAAATCTTATCCGAGATGATTTACGGTTGGTATTTGCCAAAAAACCCAACCGTAAAAACCAATTTTAGTTTACAATGTCATCCAAAATTTACGGTTGGGTTTACTCTTCCCAACCAACCGTAAAACATCTTTTGGAGCATTGAGTTTAAGGTAAAATTTGGGATTAAAAATCAAATTTTCAAACTTATTCAATCATTTTAACTAGATTGAATGTAAATTGGGTCATTCAAACAAAGAAAAATTGAAAACAACACAAGTACTAGAATCCAATTTTGAATGATTCAGGAGAATCTACGGTTGGGTTTTGGGTGAAAACCCAACCGTAAGTCTGGCATGAAAAAAATATCAGTTTTACGGTTGGGTTTTGACTCAATAATCCAACCGTAAAACTATCATTTTTTCCTATTTACAGTTTTACGGTTGGGTTTTCAACCAAAAGGCAACCGTAAATATGATTTCTTTTTTGTTTTTTGACTTGATTTTTCCTTTGCTTGGTTTCCAACTTGAAATTTTTGTAAATAAAACATGAGCTAGACAAATTAAAGATAAAAACTTTCTCATACATTCTAACTAAAGTTATATAATGTATATAATACACCCAAAAAAAAAAACATTAGTTTGACGCAATTTTTATAATAAATATAGAGTTAGGGAGAAGGAGGAGGGGATTGTCGATGAGTTTGACGAGCTCTTTTTTTTTCTCTTAGGACAACGAGTACGAGGAGCAGCACCACTGCCATGAGTACGAGCACCAACACGACCGCCACGAGTACGAGCACCACGTTGCACATCCTCGGCTTCATCATGTGTCTCTTCATCACTAGGTTGCGGCTCTCTTCGGCTAGTAGTCGCATCTTTTGTACCGGCTCTACTCCTCTTTAAATTTCTTGACGTCTCATCTTCGTCTGCTTCATGAAGCTTCCCAATTTTGGATTGCAGGTTCTTCAATTGGTCAGACGTCGTCACATCAACTCTACTTAGGCATGGAGTGATAGACTCTGCCAATGCAAGTGTTTTCTTTTCCACCTTATTTTTCTATTCACATATGAAAATGAAAGTTAGTTGAGTCTTTAGTAATAAATCTTAAAAATATCAATAACAAAAGTAATTTACGTACCAAATTGAAATATGATTTCTTCCAAAAACCATCTTCTGTGCTGTTTCCTTCACCCCTTTGAAGTATTTTCATAGTTTCTGGATCAATGTTAATGACATTTGGATGACCAAAATGACGATACCAATCCAAGTAATCTTCTGCAGCCCTCTTTTGTGCCCGGAGATGAAATTACCTCCTGCATTTGGATTTGGCAATCCGGTTGATAGCGGTTGTTCCAAACTGCGACCGAAGGCGTTGGGTTGTAGTTGAGCAGGATGCTTGGGCCTTCGATCATCGAGCCATTCACACACAATTTAAAGGCTTCGTGTATTACCTTGGTTTGGACATAGCCACATTGGCGGAGAGTTCGACGGGGGTTGCACATCACGAACCCAAACGGATGGTACAAAGGCCCATTGTAGCCTGCCACGTCCGAGAATTGACGTAAATCTTCAACATCTCCATCATCATCTATGTTAATCTTCACATAAGGGTCAAAAACAACATCTTCAACGGTGAAAGCATCAATTTCAATTCTCATCTTTGCTATCTGCACTTCTTTATGCCTTGCCTGAGTACCGGTGAAGATGAATTTCTTTCGTGTAGGTCCAGTACCATCACCGCTCGACTTCGTTTTAGGAGCCAGGCTCGAAAAGTGATCATAGACCCATGCCTATGAAGATAATAAATATTAATATAAGATAATGCACAAAAAAAAATCTGAATTTAAACATTGAAATTCCAACAATAAATTACCTGAAGAAAACCAGTATTCCCGACAATCTCAGTTCCCCTAACCCTCGAAGCTTTTCTAAGGTTGGCAAGTAGGTAAGCCAGGCTGGAAGTTCCCCATGAGTACTCATTCGTCTTCTGGAGATCATCCGTCAACCACTGTAGAAAGTGAGCGTTGACCCTGTTTCCTAAGTTGTCAGCAAAGAAGAAGGTGCCGAGCATATATAGGAGATACGCTCTGGCTGTTCGCATAGCTCTGGTTTCATCTATGACAACCCCATCCTTTTTCCAACTGCAGGGTTCCTCCAAACTTCTCCCTGAGACTGCGCAACAAGACCTTCTTGGTCATACCTAGACCTTTCTTCGTTGATGCCACCGTTTTATCTCCACAAGCCAATTTAAACTCTGATTCGGCTTCTCTCTTCTCCCATCCAAGTGTATCTTTGACAAGGACACAAAGATCACTCCATGACATGTTGTTGTCAAAATCTTCATACACAGATTTACCTTCAACTGTTAAGCCAAGAATTGACTGGACATCATCCGGCGTTATTGTCATCTCGCCGAATGGGAGACGAAACGTATCGGTTTCAGGCCAAAAAAGTTCCCTGAATGATGTGCAGGTGACACTGTCATACTCCAACATCGAATTGGTAATTCCGGGAGCTATCCCGGTACCATTTACAAGAACTTGGACGGCCATACATTCTTCAGCTAAGGGCCAATGTTGATCCCTTTGACGAACCAATTTCTTGATCGCCTGTGTATGATCCTACAAAGAATAAAAATAATTATTTTAACTTGAAGTTAAACAAACGGAAATTTAACAAAACAAGAGAAGTTTTTAGATTAATACCCTCGTCTCAGCAACTTTGGAAGCCCATGAATGGGGATAACCAAATAATATAGCAGACCTGTCTAGGGCCTCACCCCAAGGTCTCCCATTCCTCTTCTTAGGCCACAACACTTCTTTGCCTTTGGGAATATGCTCCCCTTTCGGTTCTGGCTGCTTCTTTGGATTTTTTTCCTTCAGTCTTGGTTCAGTAGAACCAACAACAATTTTTTTACCTTTGCCTTGAAGGACAAATTGTTCTTTGTCCGTCTCTTCTTCCTCACATTGTTGCTCTTGTGGTGGTTTTCTAATCACAATAGCACCTCCACTGAACACAGGTAGATCTTCCAAGTCTTGGAAAACGTTATATTCCTCTTGTGCAAGTTGAGGAGAACTACCACCCCCTACCTCAAAAATCGTCTTATGGCTCTTTCTCAAGCCTCTATTAGCTACCCCTAAATGAACTTCGTGGCGAGGGGTTGGAGTGTGAGAAATAGGTGTTAAATTATTACCCATATTCTTCTTATGTTTCCTACAACATACAAGCAATACAAGTTAGATAATTTCCAAGCAATTCAACTCAAACAACTTCAATTTGAAAATTCAGAACTTTTTACGGTTGGGTTTCACGTATAGAACCCAACCGTAAATAATAAACATCACCTACACAGGAGAATTTACGGTTGGGAATTGACATTTCAACCCAACCGTAAATAATCCTCACCAAAAAATTTAACTAAGCAGAAACATTTACGATTGGGTTTTCCAATCGAACCCAACCGTAAATAATCCACAACAAAAAAGTTTTACATACACAGAAATATTTACGGTTGGAAAAATGAAACAAACCCAACCGTAAAATTCAAGTTCAAATATTGGTGCAAATTTGTTTACGGTTGGGTTTTGAGAAAACCCCAACCATAAAATTTTAAAAAAAATTCCGCAATTTTTTTTACGGTTGGGTTCAAAATCGAACCCAACCGTAAAAAATTTTCTTCATCTCCTACCCATTGTTTTACGGTTGGGTTTTGAAGAACATGGGTTTTCCAACCGAACCCAACCGTAAAATGAAGAACAAACCAGTTACAGTTGGGTTTTCCAATCGAACCCAACCGTAAATTCTTCTGTAACCAATTTGTTTTAACAAAAACATCAATCAAACATGCCAATCAATCACTTTTGGGTTCTAAAAATAACATGGGTTTTGTTCAATACCTTAGATACACCATTGTTCGTTTCGGAGTTTGATTTTGATTGTCACCACCTATTTGTTCTTCAATCTCTTGATTAGGTTTAAAAGTTTGATTTTGGTTGGCATCACTACTACCTTCTACACCTTTAGTATAAATCTTCATCACGATTTTTGGAGTTTAATCGACGAAGAATTTTTCGAATCGACGATGAATTTCGATGGAGAAATTGGGTTTACGGTTGGGAAACTGATGGAGAAGTTAAGATATGAGAGTTTGGAAAGGTTTTGTTTATGTTTAGGTTTTAATTGATTGAAGGTTAAATTAGACTTTTCAATTGATAGAAGGGTAATATGGACATTTAACATATGAGATTGGAGCCCCTAGGACACCCCTTAACGCATTTTTGGATCACCCTACCTCACATTAGAACCCTTCTACAAATCAAGAAACCCCTAAATCACCCTTCTTATTTTAACTATGTTTGTTCACTGGCCTACCTTAGTTTACATCTAATGACTAGTTACTATACGTAGGAAGTGGTTGTATTTGCTCGTATGTTTTAGGTATTTGCTCTGAAACATGATGCATAAATGAAACCTTTTAGATTTTATCTCCATGTAATGAAATAATCTAGTTTTTTTTTTGTTTTTTTTGCTTCTAAGGTTATTTGGCATTGTAGCCCTATAAAATGCTTAGGTTTATGAAAACTAAATCGTTATGTTATTACTTCTATGACAGCATTCCCCTCACCTTGGAGTGGTCGCGTGCATCCCCGAATGATTTTATTGTAGCAAGATGCCATGATGGAACTGTAATATCTCCACCCCAGTTTATATATTTAGTTTTCTTGTTAATTCTGAAGTAAAATTATGTTTGATATGCATTTCGTTTTAAGAAGTGATTTTAAATATGTTTACTTTAATCATTTTTCTTCTTCTTATATTTTAGGTTGCTTTGTGGAAATTCTTTCTAACTGGTTCCCCTCAAGGTATAATTAAATGAGTTATCTTCAGTTGTTTATCAACTGATACCCGTTAAGTGTCTTATAAATTGTAGCCTTGTTTTGAGAACATTGTTTTTTTGCTTCCCACTTTTATTTAAACGGTTGCATGCTTCTTCACTGTGTAGATTCGAGACCTTTGCCACGCTTTAGTGCAGATAACGTCCCCATAAGATCCCTTGTTTGGGCTCCCTATGGTAGGTAGCATGATGTTGAGACTTTAAGTTCTGATTTAATCTTTATCTTTTGTTGTCATTTTTTAATTTGCTTCACTTTTATCTTTTAAATTATATTATTTCCTTGCAAAGTTGATCGGCTATAACAGTGTAATTATTGTTTTCAGTGATGCTTAGAGTGTAAATGTAATTGCCACTACTGGACATGGCGCCCTAAGGTTTTGGGACTTGAGATAAGGTCAAAGTGGCAGTTTATGCTTATTTAATCTTAAGCAGAGGATTGTGCCAACCCATTTATCCTTCGTGTTTTACTGGAAATCTTATCAGTTTTGTCCCTATCTTTACCAATCTAAAACTTTAGTGATTAATAGATGTTTAGTGAGTTAAAACTTTTTTGACCAATGTGACACGGTCAAAGAAGAAAAATAAGTGCACATTGAATACATCTTCGACATGCCATTTTGTTGGGCAATCAAATTTTTCGGGAAAATCCTATGATGATTCGGTGGATATGGAGTCGTTGAGTTTGCTTTAATAATTATTAGAAGCATCACCATATTTTCTTCCCATATTTATGAAATTGAAATCTTTAGTGATCTCATCGCAGTGATCCATATCGGCCTCTATGAGAAATAAATCCGATGAGGAGAACCATATATAGTGTGGATTGGCTCCCAGATCCGAGGTATGTTTGCTTTTTCTTATGAAATAACATGTGATACATAGTTCAGTTACACATAGTTACATCCTGAAGTTTTCTTTGACAATCGTTTATAGGTGTGTCATTATGTCCTTCGATGACACACTAAGAATTCTCAGCTTTTTGAAGTCTGCAAACGATGTTCCTGTTACCTGGAACTCTTATGCACGGACACAACAACAAGGACTGCATAGTTCTTCTGTTCATCATTTCCATCTGGAGTGTGCAAGTCTCTAGACTGACAGGTACCTACTTTGCTTGCTTAGACGCACCCCCTACTATGAGTGTAATCTGGGTTGCGCTGATGCGGACACGACGTGACATAGATGCGGATACGAATAAATTTTCAAAAACTTAGGATGCGGACACATATATATATAAATTTTTATATTATAAATTATATATATACATATAATTTTTACATATAAAAGACTGATAATGATATAAGTGTTTAACAAAGTATTTACTATATTTAAAAAAAAAAAGTATTGTGGAGTGTAGGGTCGAACTTTGCTCTTATATGTTATATTTAAAGTAAAAATTATTAGACCTTATACATTAGCTTAAACAAAATATTGGTAGGAAGGTGGTATGTGTAAATGTGCTAAATATAAAATATGTAAAGTATAAATAAAAAAATAACTCGTGATATATTAGTGAGGGTGGTTTTATAAAGAGTTTAAGGTTAGGGGCTTTAAACATTTTTGAGGAAAAATTGAATGTGCGTCCAAAACATGCGTCCCATGTATCTGACGCGCGGGCCATATATCAAGTCACGTGGGACACGCACGTGTTGCATCTGACACGCGTCGTAGGTGCGTTGGGTCTGCGTCTGTGTCCGATACGCATCAGATGCGAACACAACATCAAAAGTGGTGCGTCCGTGCTACACAAAGTGTAATACATTATAAGAAATTTATAATACTCTAGTGGTTACCTGTTTTAAGATACAACATTCCAATTGTATCTCCGTCTTCCTTATAAGTAACTACATATTCCCTTTTTCTTATGCTGGTTCTGTTATTGATGGCACCAGGGTTGAAAGTATCGCTACCTGGATTTGTTCCTGATTCTGTGACCAATTTTTCTAATGAACTCCATACAAGGCAACAATGTATTGTTGAGATTACCGAGATGATCCATTTGAGTTCTTTAGAATAATGCATTTTTTCAAGAATTTAAATCTCACTGTCTTTTTCCTTGACCAGTGTTAAGGAGAAAATGAATCTCCCACAAAGTGATGTCATCATTTCTTGGGGCGACGTCATGGTTCGATCCGACGTCATCAAAGTCCGATGTCCATCTTGGCACGATCCTATGTCATCATTTCTTGGGGCGACGTCATGGTTCGATCCTATGTCATCATTTCTTGGAGCGATGTCATGGTTCGATCCGACGTCATCAAGTCCGATGTCCATCTTGGCACGATCCTATGTCATCATTTCTTGGGGCGACGTCATGGTTCGATCCGACGTCATCATTTCTTGGGGCGACGTCATGGTTCGATCCGACGTCATCAAGTCCGATGTCCGTCATGGTCCGACGTCATCATTTTCCAAAGTGACGTCATCTATCTCGATGCATCAAGTCAATCTCGATAGACCAAGTCAATTCCGCACCAACTTTGGATAAAGATCATTTAGAAGATAAGGACGATAAGGACACATGGCAAGCTTAGAAGAATCACCATCGACACGTGGCGAACTATGATGACATGTGGCGAAGGGCTTTTAAATAATTATCATATTTTTATATCTATAAATACAAGTTTAGAAACAAAGAAGAGGAGGACCTTTGGGAGACTTTTGGATGGAGGAAGGCCCGAGAGAGGCTTCCTCTACTTCATTTTCAACGGTAACAGAAAGATTAATGGAAATTCCAACTTTATTATCCGTGGACGTAGGCTAAAAATAGCCAAACCACGTTAAATCTCTAGTGTTCAATTTCTTCTCTTTTCTTTTGATTGATTTTTGATAATTTTGGTTGTTTTGTGTTGAAGAGATTTTTGGCACAAACAACCAGTATGCCAGCCTTAACAATAATGAGGTATTATTCTCGGTATGCAGGACATATATCCTTATTGAGATACTTCGCAACTTATTATTGGACTGGTTCTCATCATGCCCCCAGGTGCAGTGATAGTTTCCTTCATTTCCTTATGCATCTCTTGCGTGGCCTCTAATTATGATGCAAGGAAGATATATATATTTTACTATTTGGTTGAGTCGCCTTGGTTTTAGCACGTAGGTTTCTTTTTATTCAATAGTTAATTTAGTATTCACATTATAGGATAAATGTTAAGTAGAAAGTGATTCCAAACTCATTTGTGTATCATCAGCAATCTATTAAGAAGCATTTATGCAGGTACAACTGCAAGTGTTTAGTGGTATTTGATATGTTTTCCGGTATTAATTGTTAAATAATTTTATAAATGATACTTTCATGTAAGATGTATCCAACTTTTTTCTCTTAGTTATGCAATGAGTTGATTATATATTAGTTGTATGTAAAATTAGTAACTGAAAGTGGGGGTGGTATATAAGAATTGTATAGGCAGGTATAAAAAAAATTTCCTTTAATATTGGGAATTTGTAAAAATGTTTTTTTGTAATCCAATTTTTGATTAGCAACTGAAATAAATGATGCTTAAATATAGATAAATGTTGCATAATTTCCTATTTAAGCAACGTATATAAACGTTTCTTTATTTAATTTAAGCAATGTTTATATATGTTACAAATAATTTGTAACGCCGTTTTTGCAACTGATATTTCCGGGAGACGAAAATAACCGTCATAAATCAGTGATTTTGGTGTAGTGTTAGTTTTTGTTAATGTTGGCAAATAAGTTTTGAAAGGTAGGTATTCAGAACGGCGGAAGTCTTGTCTTGATCCCTAGTATTACTCCGAAAAGAAGCCTAGTATTACTCCGAAAAGAAAATGCCTTAGATAGATGTTGGTTTAGCCAGCCGATAAACAAAAGGTAGGAAAATTAAGAAAGATAAAAAAGAATATTCAATTATGTCTCATGGAATGTCTTAATGATATGAAGGCTTTGCTAGAATCTCCAACTAAGCACATCGAGACAAGACAGACTAAGGTAATACTTCTCTAAATACATCAGCGTAGGATGAAATTATATTTGTGTCCTTGTTTATATGGAAAAACAGATAATATAATAAGTGAGGGGTAAAGCTGAATGAAATGAATTTAAGAGATCAAAATCGAACACCGATTTCCTAAACCAAGCAAATGGTTGTTCGAGTAATGCTTTTGTCGGAGGAAAATTGCTGATCTTAGAGAAGAAAGCATAGAAAGAATAAGATTAGAGTGTTTTGTGTGATTTTAACGGAATAATGATGTTATGTAGTTGTTGTGGTTCAATTGTTACTTGTTGTAAAACCAATGTGTCCTTTGTAAATTGGTCGAGTGACATATTTATGGCAGATGAATTCACACTGATCTTGCAAGAAGTAAAAGTTGTAGAAGAATGGAATAATAAAAAACAAGGTGAGAATCATGCCTATGATTATCGGGAAAACCTAGAATCCAACGCCCACTTCTCCAAAAAAAAAAGAAAAATCTCTAGGAACATCCCCAAATTAAAGGTCAAGGTCTTAAAAATATTTACCATGTATGATTTAAGACATTTACTATATAAGTTTCATCTCCAGTACTAACATCTTACTTATCGGAAAAAACGACGTAAATGCCATATCAGTGTTAAAAGTTAGACTTTCTCCATGATATCGATGTTAATTACAATCACCTTTTTTTCTCTCTAAAAAGTACATTTAGAAAAATACTGAAATTATCTCCTTACATAAAAGTTTAATTGGAATATATAAAACTTTTAATTGGAATATATAAAACTCTAGATTCCACCTGCTAATTTTTGTTATAATGTATCCTTAGCAATAGAGATAATTTTTAGGTCTAAAAGTCAATTTGTTAAAAATTTTACATGTATGATCCACTTAAAAAACTTGACTTATTTATACCTCCACTTAGAATTATTTATAGCTTATACTGGAATGCTCTAAAATATTTATAATAATTCAGAGTCTTTTGGATGCCAAAAAGCTAAAAATGTTGGATGCAAAAAAATCTAAAAACGCCAACTTTTTAGAATGTATTCCTGGTAGAAATTTTATTAGAGATAGATGCAATTTTAAATTACATTTATTTTATTTAAAAATAAAATGATATTTTTAAATGGGTTTATGGATACCAATCATCTACGTCGGTATATGAGGCCCACTACTAATGTAATGCGACAAGCCCTAACTCACTAGTTCGAATGCTCTTGAACAAGTATATAACTTAGCTAGCATATTATTATGTAACACTAGATAACGAGGGGTTTGTCCTCATGATCCTTAAAAATAAGAATTCTTAGCCTCCAAGTTATCGCCGATATCTATTAAGAGAGATCTTTCTTATACTTTCTGATGTTTGAGTGTGTTTCTAATTAATAGTAACTATTGGGTTTGGGTGGGTTCTAAACCTTTTTTTTTTTGCACCAATAAGCCTCTGACGGCGTTTAAAACTCTGCTCTATAACATGCTCAGTTTAAAACTCCGCCCGGCAAATTAATTTTTGTTAGGTGAACTTTTAAAGTACATCCCATGCCAAACTCACTTTAAATGTGCGCATAATATTGGGTTACTTTTATTGTGTGTGTTGGGAAATAAAAGAAGGGCGACACGTGTAAGACGATTAACGAAGGAGACAGTGAAACTAAGAAGAATGAGAAGCACACAATCAGAGCCGTATCAAAGGATCGAAAAAGGACAGATGTGAAAGACTGAGTAAATCTCTGCATGATCGACACATAAGATCGGGAAGTAATATCACACTGATCGAAACAGATAGCATTAAATGCTTATTGAGCGGGAAAGTAGGAGTAATGATGAATGAGGAACGGGAAAGTAAGAATAATAATAAACGTGGAGCGGGAAAGCAGGAGTAATGATGAACGTGGAGCGGGAAAGTAAGAGAATAATTACTTTTGTCATACGCTTGACATATATGATCGGGACAAAGCTGATTCTCAAGGAACGAAGAATACGTGTTAATCATGCAAGGTAACGGACCAAAAAGCAAAAGGGATGACCTGTCAATCGTACAATCATCCCGATCCAGAGATAATAAGAAGAACGAAAGAAGGTATCGGGACAAAAGGGGCCCATTAGATAATCTATAAATAGAAGAGAGTATTCAACAGAGAGGGGGTCGGAAAATTGAAGTGAGGAAAAGGCTAAGGAAGAATAATCAAAGTAAAGGGAAAAAGATCATTAGGTATGTATACATTGTGTAAGATAGAATTTATAAATTCCACTATCATGATTCATTTTCTTGATTAAAAAGACTATGGATTCGTGACTGTAATTTGATCAGATTTATGATCTGTAAATGAATGGACTATTAAAACTTTCTCATTAATTGATTTAAAAGAGGATTCTATGTATCAAATTGTAAGTTAAAATCTTTCTGTTTGTTGTTTTTTCATCAAACATTGGTTGTTTATGTCAACGGGAATTTTGGCATAAACAGTGCGCCTTACCAAATTTGGAAGATAAATTTAGTAGAATTGGCATGTGCTATATTTACATGCTTCCATTGTGCTTGGAAATAAAGATACACTTTTTTTTGTGCATCAATGTAGATGCTTTTGGGCTGCTTAGTCATACGACTAATAGGAGTAGATTCCGATGAGTGTTGGGTTGAGTTTGGTATTTTATTTTATTTTTCTTTCAAAAAGTATTTTAAAAATGTATTTATGGAAATATGTTATCATCCTACTATCTTGAAAAGTTTTTGTAAAGTACTTTTTATGTAAAAAAGTTTTAAAATTTTTTAACTTTAAAAAACTAGGGAAAATAAAAACTTCAAAAGCAAACGCTACAATCCCACCATAATTTCATATTTTATTTTCCTTTTCGATCCCTATTTTATTTTATAAATGATAAAAATTATCCTTAAATCTATATACCATCAATTTTTTATTCCATATATTTTACTCTTTAAAAATTATTTTTTTTATTGTTAAACTGTATTTTATATACCATTTTATCAATAAGAAAACGGTAACACGTCCGTTTTTAAGCTAAAATGGTAAAAAAATAAAAAAGTGATAGTAACATTTTTCCAAAAACAAAAGTAGTATTATATACCTATATATAAAATAGTAAAAAAATTAATTATTTTTAAACCCAAAAAATAAAATAAAATTATTTTCAGAGATATGTCCGTTTTTGTCATTTGCCTAAACACAATAGTTAAACCTGATATTTTGCCAAACACAATTTGATCATTTTTTTAGTTTATATTTTACCAAACATTCAACTGTTTTTTTTAAACATCACGGAATAATTACGCACATCAAGAAAACGCTTTTACAAAACTAACTGCAATACCAAACTACATGTTGACATTTGCTTGGGATAATGAAAGGGAAGAATTCCAATTGATTTTTTTAAAGAAGGGACACTAGGGAGAGCCCAGAGCTGTTGGTTTATGTTGCTTAATTGGGCTTATACTTAAGTTGTTTGAAGCCCCATTTTTTGATTTTGGGCGGTTTTTGTTTCTACATTTTGAATTTCAGTGAACAAAATAGACTGTTTTAAGGCATACTCAATAAAAACAAAATAGAGTCACTAGGTAGTAAAACCAATAACTCCCTACCCACCATATTTTAATAACAACAGTATTATCCTTATTATTTATATTTCTATAATAATTTTTAAAAAAAAAAAAATCTTTCACATTTTTTTAAAGTTTTTTTATTTTTTTTTTTGAATTTTTCGTTATTAAAAAAGGAAAAAAAATTAAAAAATCTAAATATTAAAAATTAAAAATTTAAAAAGAAGTTATTTTTGACTTTTTTTGTTATTAAAAAAATTAAAATAACATTAGAAAGATTAAAATAAAATTAATTTTTTTTCAAAATGAATTAAAAAAAGTATAAATAAAAAATTATCAAAAAATATTAAAAATTAAAAAATATAAATAGATAAATTAATCAAAATTATCTAAATAATTTAACTAATCTTAAGACACCCTTTGTCAACCAATACTAACTAGGGCAATCATCTTATATCCCTCAAAACATTAGAGGGACATGTTCTCAAAAATCAAAATTTGAATCCCACTCTAAGTCTCAACTGTTTGATTTAGATGTAGTAGTCTGGCAGTAAATGCTGAAATGAATGCCTGCATCCAACAATCCCAGTTGACCCATTTTTCTTTACTATACTATTTGTTTACTGTAAGTACCACCGCCAACGACAGAGAAAGATGGAATTTTTTCACTAAGTAGAGGGGTAGTACTAGGTCCCATGGTAAGAGCAATCAATATCTCTTACTGAAAATACCTAACCTGACAATTCAATACCTATTGTACCTGATAACGTAGGCCAAGAAAACTAAACAAGCTCCAGAAGAACTCCATTTAGTATCAGGCATTCATTTAAATCCACAGGTTTAACGAACAGTATATACAAATGCATATTTTTGGATTTTTGAAGTTTCTTCATTTCAAAAAAGGACTCTCATTTACTGCTGAGTGCTGATCTGAAACAAGTTCATGATGTAATGAGGAAATTAACATAAACCTTAATAATAACTAATCGTTCCTACAGACAACTGATTTTACTCAAAGAAGACTCATTAATGTAGGTACATTCTTACACTGTAGAGTAATAATATTCAAATGCCATTAATTAGCTGAGGGAAAAGCTCTCTAATTACTGTCTCTTATACTCTCTACAAACTTACTTCCACTCTCCTTCACTTTCTCCTCTTCGAGACAAACATCCGGAGTGGGAGGAGAGAGTAATGATCAATCACCTGAATTAGAACAATTGAACACAAGGAAAGGGACATTTTACTCTATTCCTATATCTCTCTATATATATTCTTTGATCAAAAGCTCGCTAAACCGAAGCTTCTTTTTCGTAATAATATGGGGACGTTTTCCCGTCTTTATTCTCAGCTATGACTCTGTTTTCTATCCCAACTTCTTGCAGCATGGTGACAACTCTTCGCATCGAAGGACGGTTAATGGGGAGAGGACTAGTACAGATGATACCTATGTTAAGAACCATACTTATCTCGTCTTTAAAACAGGAATCAAGTTTTGAGTCGATCACATGGTCAACACCTTTCTTATCCACAGTGGAATATACCCATTTCACCAAATCTTTTTCACGAAACTCTGGATCGTTAGGCAGTCTCCCTGTTACTAGCTCTAGAATCACGACCCCAAAGCTGTATATATCGCTCTTTTCATTTACTCGAAGAGTGTAAGCATACTCTACATAACATCCAAAGTTGTATCATAAATCAAACACAAGAACCACCAAACAAGATATCCTGGTAAGTTAGAAATAAAAAAGCATGGATTGACAGAGTAGTAGATCGTTAGTCTGGTTCACATACAAGAATGTTGTGAGTATTTTTTGATCAGTTGTATGCTCAGATTAAGAGAGTACTGTATTCTAGTGAAAACAAACTAAATGACCATAAGAGCCTTAACAGCTAGATGAAAAGCAATGGAAGCACAATATGGACACAACACAATGCACTTTCAGATAACATGGCAAATCAAAACTTGGAGACCAAAATTAAAATATAAACTACTTTGAATTGAAGGATAAACAGCTGACAGACAAACAATACAATGTTTTGGACCGAATATGACATGTTTCACCTTCTATATGGGGTGCATTTGATCAAACCAAGTTCCTATACAGATGCGTGTGTGCATAGGATGTTATGCCTTATTCATGTGCGATTTATGACCTTCTAGTGATGACTTTCTATGGTTGGGAGTGAAGGGTGTTTGAACAACAAGTGTCAACAAAAAATCTCCTTCATATTAAGATTGGATTTATGACATAGTAAGGCTATATTTCAGGGTGGGCTGCATGAAATTTGTCTTAAATAAAGAAATAATTCATGGTAAAGCAAAGATAATCTAGGAGAAGAATTAAGTATTCAATCATAAATTAAATAAGTAGAAAATAAACAAGACTTACCAGGTGCGATGTAACCATAAGAGCCGGCTATGACGGACATGGGTTCGTTCCCTTTGCCAATTGCATCAACTGTCTTAGCAACACCAAAATCAGAAACCCTTGCACGAAACTCTCCATCTAACAATATGTTATTTGATTTCACGTCTCGGTGAACTATTGGAGGAACACAGTCATGATGCAGATAAGAAAGTCCTTCGGCTGCATCCACCGCAATTTTATACCTAGTCAACCAATCTAGCAATCCTCCCTTATTACTATGCAACAAATCCCCTAAACTTCCATTAGGCATATACTCATAAACCAAGAGTTTAGAATCCTTGGCAGCACAACAACACCATAATCTCACAATGTTTTTATGCCTAATCTTTCCCAAGGTTTCAACTTCAGCTTCAAATCCGTCATCAGGAATCCAACCTTTCTCAACATCCTCCAGTACAGATGATTCTCTATTCAATTCTCCCCAAAGTTTCTTAACAGCTACTATTTCTCCATTGCTAAGAACAGCTTTATACACTTTCCCAGAAGCTCCACTTCCAATCACATTGTCTTCATCAAGACAATCTAAAATCTCATATTCACTAAAACCCAATTTGTGAAATGAAGTTAAAGTCCATTTGGTTTTCTCAATCCCTGTCTTTGCTTTCTTGAAATTTCTATATTTATAGTAGAACCAAAAAACTCCAACAACAAATATAATAAAAGCAAGTATAAAGATTGATCTAAGTAACCAAGCAAACCCGATTTTCTTCGCTTCTACTCCTGTCGGGCAAAGACCCGAAAGATCTCCACACAAACCCGGATTACCTAAGAAACTAGTCCTATACATTTGTACAGCAAATGAAGGAGGTAGTTCACCAGTAAGTCTATTATTAGACAGATTGAATTCGTTGAGTTTCAAATTTTGTAACTCAAGTGGAATATTTCCTGAGAAATGATTATCTGATAAATCAAGGTAATTAAGAACAGGTAAACTACCTAGTTCAGTTGGAATATTACCTGAAAACCCATTGCTTGCTAAGTTCAACTCATTGAGATTCTTCCATGAACGAATACCAGAAGGAATTTCACCAGAAAGTTGATTACCATGAAGATCAAGTCTTCCTAACTTTGATAAATTAACCAATGCTTTTGGCAAAGGCCCAGTAAGTAAATTATCACTCCCGGAAAATTCAACCAGATTCTGTAACACACCAATCTCATCAGGTATAACTCCAGTGAACTGATTTCTGGATATTAATAAAATCGAAAGACTAGAAGCTCCAGAGATAGTATTCGGAATCAGACCCGAGAAAGAATTCCCCATTAATTCCATTAAATTTACATTTGGAAGTCCCCAAAATGCTGAAGGAATATCACCAGATAGAGAATTATCTCTCATTCTCACTCTAGTTAAACTCAAACATTTTCCAAGACTTTCCGGAATTTTTCCAGAAAATGAATTGTTGATGAAAAGAATCTCTTCCAATACCCCATTTTCACATAAACCAGCTGGAATTTCTCCGGAAAATTGATTTCCGGAGACATCAATAAATTTTAAAGGAGCATTCTTTCCCAAATCTTTGGGAAGTTTTCCAGTGAGTTTATTATTAAATAATCTCAACTCATTAAGATTTGGTGACTGAGTTATAGTTCCAGGAAGATTTCCCTCCAACTGATTCTCATATAAATTAAGCGATTCAAGATGTAACTCACATAGATCATCAGGAATCCTTCCTACTAATTCGTTTGCTGAGGCATCAAATCGTTTTAGCGATTTAATCTTTGAGAAACCAACAGGAATTTCTCCAGTTAGTGAGTTATTATAAAGCTCAATTTGAACAGCATTTGTTAACTCAGTAACTGATTTTGGAATCGGACCATTCAAATTATTTACCGCCAAATCTAAATCAATCAGATCTCCAAGTTTCCCTAGTGAATCCGGAACCTGACCTATTAGATTACAGTTAGTTAACCAGAGAATTTCGAGATTTCTCAAATTACCAAGTTCGGGAGCGAGTTGACTCGGTGAAAACGGGTTATAAGAAAGATTAAGTTGCTTCAGAGAAGATATGTTACCCAGAAAAGAAGGAATGGTTCCATTGAGAAGATTCTCAACTAACGATAAAACTTCAAGTTGGCTGAATTTTCCAAAACTCGGGGGAATTTCACCAGTAAAATTGTTCCCGGCTAAATCAAGGTGCCTGAGAGTAGTGATACCGGCAAGGGTGTAGGGTATTGAACCAACAAAAAGGTTTTCTGCAAGATTTAAGTGTTGGAGATTTTGACACTTGGATATTTCAAGGGGTAGTGATGAATTGATGGAGTTGTTGAAGAGAGAAAGAAACGTAAGACTTTGAAGATTACAGATAGGTGTAGGGAAATTACCAGCAAGATTGGCGTTGGATAAATCAACTGAGTTTACTGATTGAGTTGCTGAATCACATGTGATACCTTTCCAGTTACATGGATTATCATCTCTTTCGTCCCAATTGGAGATAATGCCGTTAGGATCATCAAGACTGAGTCTCACTTGCTGCAGATAAAGACCTTCTTGGTTTACAGAAAGAATCAGAGAAAATGGTGAGACAAGAAGAAGGAAAAGAAGTGAGTAATGAAACATTTTCAGTTCAGAGTTTCAGTTAATTCTGTGGAGTGTGGAGAATAGAGTGAGGGAGAGGGAAAGCAGCATAAGAAAACAAGTTTCATACATAGAAAGAGATGACAGTTCCTTTGGTGTAAAAATATATGATAAATAAAGCGTGACGAAGTAGAACAGCGTTTTAGTGTGTTCGAAGAACATCAAAGTTGTGCTGCAGGAAAAGCATGGCACACGACCTGCTTTAAGTGTGTGGAGCCTAGCTGACTGAAGTGGAACCTAACGTAAGGGAGGGGGTAGTCGTGCTAAATACATCCTGTTTTGCTATTAGTTTTGTCTTTATTTTTAATGATCGATTCCATGTCAAAAAAGAGAGATTATAATCGATTAAAGAGGTCTTATTTAAATTTTGTTGCGTTGTCGGAACAAGAAAATAACAGATATTCTTGCAGTTGTCATGGTAGGATGCTTGCTGCAGTAATGCTAGTGACTTACTAGAGCGTGAAAACCAACACAAGCTCAAGCCAAGTTTTACTTAAATTTGGTTGTGGGTGGGTGGGACCTATGTGGTCAATTTCGACCGTTAGGCTGAGATAACGGCATTTTTCGTGGTATCGTCTTATATCCTTGACGATTTTTTAAATATCGTCGAACGATATTTGAACGTGAATATCGGACGACTCACCCGTATCTCGGTCGAGACGAGTCACCGAATCTAGGGTAAAATGACCATTTACTATTCTAACCTAACGGTTTCAGATTGATTGACGAATCCTACGGTTCTATTTACTCTTTATCTTTCGATTCTCTCCATCTTCTGTACTTTTCCTATTTCATTTTTTCAGAATGCTTTTAATCTTCTCATGTTCATCAAACAAGTAGGGTTTCAGATTGACAGGAATTAGTGGCTACTCAAGAGACCGATTGAGGAAATAAGTAGATCAAGATTGACAGGAATTAGTAGATCAAGACCGATTTCCACATAGCTTTATACCTTCATCAAGATCAGCAGGTAAAGTTCGGGTTTTAATTATTTTTTTCCATGTTTTCCTTTTTATCATATTTTTTCCATGTCTTGCTCAGTTAAGTTGCTAATTAGTATTGCTCAATTACTGTTACAAAGTTTACTCTCATTTTCAAAAGAAAAGAAAACAGTATTGCTCAATTACGGTTTGATAAAATGCCTCAAGGAAGTAATTATCATGTGCCTTAAATTTGATTGTAGTTTTTGGATTTTATTGAGGTTTTGATCAAGGGGTTTTGTTTATTTAAGGTTTTAGAGTAATGGGTCTTCATAAAGTTCTATAGCATTTGATGTTTCATTTTTGTTATCATATTTTGGGTAGTTTGTAATAATATTTATGAAGCTAAATAGAGAGTTTGAATCTGGTACTTTAGAACTTTGGATGCATTTGTAGTGAATTGGTACAAATCTATACTGAAACTTGTCTACAATTCTGTTCCGTTTGAGTTGTGAGTAACTGGACTCTAATAGATAAAATATAACTGAAATAGGAATTGTTTGGTTTTAGGGGTTTTGCTGGTTAGATCGTGATTTGTTCTTTAGTTGTGTTTGTATGAGTTTGGGGGTTTACTGGTATACATTAAATCATGACTAGTTATTGATTCTTGTTTGTATAAGTTGGATCGTTTCTGTTATATCTTTCTACTCCAGCAGCAAAAGAGCAAGCTGAACTTATTTCATCTGTTGACCAGTTAATTGATTCTTGTTTAACAGAGCAGTTACCACTGGAACCTATAAAATATATCTCTAAAATCAGAAGCAATTGGCATGTGAGTGTATCAATCTGTTTTTTAAATTTTTGTTTTTAATTTTAGTTTTTGTTCCTGAACTGTAAGCTCCCTTTACCTAGGTTTTAATCTTTTTCATTCTAAATTGGAGATAGATTTATCCTGCTCATGTATCAACTTGCCACTAAGTACAAGCAACTATAACTTGGCTGTGAATATTTGCAAATATTTTTGGAGTTCCTAAATGGTGGATACTAGATAGGTTTATCCTGTTTTCTAATAGTGTTGCATGTATCAACTTGGACATTTGCAAATATTCATGGGGTACCATGCAGGGCCTAAATTGGTGGATAAGTTTATCTAGTTCTTTAATAGTGTTACATGTATCAACTTGCAGTTGTTCTGGACTTCTGGTCTAGTCATGGAACACCAAGCAAAACCTAAAATAATGGATAGGTTTATCTTGTTCTTTGATGGATTGACATGTATTTACTTGCCCCTGTTCTGTGTATAAAATAGATACTGAAGTTTGTATGTAGTTTTAATCTGTTTCATGTACTGTATGCAGGTTGTGAATTGTGATTATGCCTTCTTCTAGTGCGTCTAATGCGAACACAGCAGACACTACATGTGGGTCATTGCCGCCTCCATCTTCAACTCAAACTAAAGACGTTGCATGAGAATGGGCTGAATGCAGAGATCCAACAAATCTTAACAAACTAACTTGTTTGTTATGTCTCAAAGTGATGACTGGCGGAATCACTATAGTTAAGGAGCATCTCACTCAAAAGACATGGAATGTTACATCATGTGGAAAAGCAATCATTGAAATTATAAATAAGATAAAACAAGCAGACTCTATAAAGAACACCAAGAGAGCTCATAGGGGTATTGTTGATTCGATGTATGAGCGTGTTAACTTAGATGAAAACTCTGATGGTGCTACTGATTTAGAAGTAAATGAAGTTGGAAATGATCCCGATATGTGTAGTGGCAGTCAACAAGTTCCTTCGAAGAAAAAATTCAAAGGACAAAGTGATACTGGAGGTTTAATTGATGTATACATGAGTACATACCACAATAATACACAACAGACCACTCTTGAAAGAGGCAGCGCAGTTAAAGAGAGGTTGAAGATAAATGCATGGAAAAAAAATTCAGCTTGGATGACCGAGAATTCTATAGATTTTAATGTTGTTCGTTGCCCAAGTTTCAAAGAGATGATCTTTGCGATTGGTGACTATGGGAAAGGTATGTTTAATACTTTTAATTGTTATCAATGACACATTTGATCACTTTCTTATAGCAGAGTCTATGTGCATCTTGGATCACTTTCTTACATTGTGATCAGTTACATTTTTATCATGTTTACAACAGAGTCGATGTGCAGTTTTATTGTACAGTTCCAGTTCCATTTGCTAGCTGCATTTTATTTTCATGCTTATATAAATTACACAGGAACTGCAAGACTTTATTCATTTGCTAGCTAAATTTTATTTCATGCTTATTTTCATTTGCTAGTTTCATTTGTCATGTTTACAGCAGAGTCTATGTGCAGTTTTTACTTATGCCTTTTATGTCTTCACTCTTTCATGATAGTTATGCCCGCTCCATCTTATCATCAGATTCGTACTAATCTTTTTAAAGAACAACTTGAAGAAATAAAGAAGTTTGTTGATATATTTAGGGTTCATTGGAAGATATTTGGATGTTCTATCATGTCATATGGTTGGGCAGATGAAAAAAAAAACGTCATGTTATTAACTTTTTGGTGAATTGTCCAAAACCAAAAGGGACAGTATTTTTGAAGTCTGTGGATGCATCTGACAGATCTAGTGATGTCGACTTTATAGTGGACTTTTAAATGATGTAATTGAAGATGTTGGGGCAGAGAACATTGTTCAATTCATTACTGATAATGGTTCAAACTTTAAAAAGGCAGGGATTGATTTAATGGCAGTACAAAGAAAACCATATTGGACTCCTTGTGCCGCTCATTGTGTTCAATTGATGCTAGAAGAACTTGGTGTTAAGCTTCTGCGAATAATGTCTTATGTCATTCTAGGTAAGAGACTTGTTACATATATTTATGCTCATTTTTAAGTTCTGAACTTGATGAGGGAGATGACAGGTGAAAAAGAGTTGCATAGGTCTACAAAGACTAGATTTGCAACTCAATATTACACACTGAAAAGCCTCCATAAACATAAAACTCCTTTGCAAATGATGTTTGTGCATGATAAGTGGGAGAAATCTAGGTTTGATGGGGAAAAAGTGGGAATGAATGTTCTGAAAATTGTCACCAGTAATACATTTTGGGAAGATATTATATTCTCTTTAAAAGTGCTTGGTCCTTTGGTTAAGGTTGTAAGGTTGGTCGATATAGAGCGGAACCCTACAATGCCTTGTTTCTTTGATGCAATGAGAATAGCAAGGGATCAACTCAAGAACACCTTCAGTGAAGATAGAGAGACTTGGGATATAATCAAGGCGGTCTTGAAAAAAAGATGGAAGGGAAAGTTCAATCACCCTCTACATTGCGCGGCTTATTATCTGAATCCTTCCATATTTTATAAGATCCCACCCCAAGAGATGGACAGTAACCGAAAGTATGCGATAATCAAGAAGGGACTTTATGATGCCATGGAAAAGCTTATTGATGATGACGAGGAACTTGATCAAGCTAGAACTGAATTGAGACTTTATAGTGATGCAGCTGGGGTCTTGGGAAGTCCAAGTTGTATAAGAGCTAGAGATAAAGATAAACCCCCGTAATTTTTTCATATTTTGTAAGTTTAAAGTTCGATTACATTAGTACGAGAAATATTTATATTGACTAACTTTTTTGTTTGGACTTATGATAGATGATTGGTGGATCACAAATGGAGGAATCGATGTCCCACACTTACAGAAATTTACAATCAAGGTCTTGAGTCTAACTTGTATTTCTTCTCCGTGTGAGCGAAACTGGAGCACATTCCAACATGTACGTATTCATTAGTTATGTCTCACCCTTATTATGTACTCTCCTGTCTAGTGCTAGCATTTAAGTCAACTAAGCCACCCACGTGACTTAGCAGATATAAGTGATTTAAACCATGACTTAGCAGACATAACTAGTTATGTCGGATAGTGTTTACTCATTTAGAGATTACAGGTTACAATATTCCACCTAGACTCATTTACTTACCTACTTATCTTGCATATTGCAGTTGCATTCAAAGAAAAGAAATCGTACAACACAACAGAAATTGAATGATAATGTTTTTATTCAATATAACAAGAAAATGCAGCGTCGTTATAAAGCAATTCAAGAATATGACGATGATGAGAAATCTCGTGATCCTATCTTCTTGGATGAGCATGATGAAAGTGATGAATGGTTGGATGCACAAAATCTAGATGACTTGATTGCAGAAGGTGATAATGTCACCTTATTTGATGAGTTTCTAGAGACTTTTGGTGATGCAAGTGGGTCAATTTATAGGAGAAGTGCAATCAATTCTCGAAGCAAGTCAATATACCCAACAAACTCCGAGTATAATGGATATGATACTGATCAGTTGATGTGTGATACTGACGAAGGACTACTTGGTGTTGCTGAGAATTGTGGAGTTACTTTAGATGATGACATCTATAATGATTCTCTTGATATTGA
Source organism: Papaver californicum (assembly GCA_023531435.1). Taxonomy (NCBI): domain Eukaryota; kingdom Viridiplantae; phylum Streptophyta; class Magnoliopsida; order Ranunculales; family Papaveraceae; genus Papaver; species Papaver californicum. Next base: position 2,010,135 of record JAJJMC010007390.1, on the reverse strand, counting down.
TTCTGAATAGAATTAGAGTTGTAATATGCTTGTTGTTTAATCTGGATTTTTGGAACTTTGAAAGCGGTGTTTATTTTTGTTTTAGAACTTTGAACTTAGAATTGTAATATACTAATATGATTTCTTCTTAAAGTATGGTTGTTGTTTCTTTTTTAACTGATTATCTATTTTTCTTTCTTAAAATTTTTGTTTATGTATTATATTTGCAATAGCTCTAACATTTATATGTATTAAATGAAGAAATATTATTAGAAGTTGAATTAAAGTTTGAAATTAACAAAAATGTAATTAATTCTTGGTATTCATATATATAAATTTAGATATAAGATTTGGAAGTTATTTCAAAATTTTACAGATAATCTTCTCGAAACATCGCTATCAAGGTGTCAAGATACCTACATTGGGTGGGACTCATTGCTCTATCAATGCACTAGCACACCCCTAGCTTTTATACGTTTTCATTATGTTTGAGTTTGACTAATAATCTTGATAAGAGAGCGTTTTTGATACTTTATCTCAAGCAACTCATTGGTCCGTTGAATTTATTGGTAGAACACATAAACTGTCAATCTCTTAAAAATTGAGGTCTTCCTCGCCTCAGTATTCTATCCCAATCTCTGATTCAAGCTGACCTAGACTAGACTAGACTAGATTTTAGTAGAAACGGTACGGAAGTGACAAGTGAGTACCTGAAGCAAGACGGAGGAGCACGTCAAAATTAGGTGTAAGCAGTCGGTGTACAATTCGAATCTGATCAGGGCTAGGCTAGGAGGTAGCATAATTTAGTCTTATCAATCTATTCGATCATAATCAATGCGTTTTGTACACGCCTCTTGTTGATGATTAAAAAGTGAAGATCGTATGGCTGTGAAGGAATCAGTACAGATTATGGTTTTTGAAATTCTGGTAGGTGTAGCAAAGAGTGAGAGCGACATTTACACGTGGGTTCATATGTACCGATATGATGGATTGGATCATGGTGTGACATTCTCGGCCCCATGCATGCTTAAATCAAGACTAACCACCGGCTGGTCCTCTAGAATCCTCAACGCTGGTGGCCGATGGGGATATTAACACCTCTTAGACTTTTCTTAAGTACAAATTCTCTTATGTTAACAAAAAAATATCTTCTTAACCTCATTGTATTCCTAGTCCAATTACAGGCTAAGGTAGTTGTCCTGTACAATCGCTCGTTAATTTGTATATTTATTTTTGGTGGAGCCAGCATTGGTGAACAGGAAAAATAGGAATTAAAACTGTCGGACAGCTGGTTCTCATTTTGACCTCACACAAGTCAATACACATAGTGTATTTGTTCAACCTTCAATGATGAAATGATCCGAGTGCGAAACAAAAAGACGGTAAAATGGGTTAGAGAGTCACCAAAAAAAGAAACTTTGTCTTTGTCTAAGACATCTAGTTAGACTGCGGACTAGTAATTACTAATTTGTCAGTGGCAAACTCCCTTTTAAGTCAAGTAATTAGTGGGAGTGAGTGAGTAGTCTTGTCTAATAAGTGTACATGAAATCTTCTTTCAAAGTTTCAGAAAACCTATTGCAATTGTTTAAGGGAATTTAAGTTCTCTTTCTTACACTTTTGAATAGAAAACAAGACAAAGTGATCAGCGTCAATCAACCAAGGGTGGATCAGAAAGGTAGACAGAAAAGTGTAACAGTTAAAAAGAGGAACAGAGGCTGGGTTGCACTGACCGATGATGGTATACATGTCTAGCAAAGTCTTTAAAAGAAAGTATTATGTAGTAATTTTAGAACACCTACGACTTCGAAGTCAAGGGTGTAGGGTTGAATTTTGTTATTATATATTATATTTAAAGTAGAAATTATTAGACTTTATAAATTAGTTTAAATAAAATATTGGTAGAAATATGTTATGTATAAATGCACTAAATATAAAATATGTAAACTATAAATAAAAAAAGAGTTTATGATATATTATTGAAGGTGGTTTTACAAGAGTTTAACGTTAGGGGTTTTAAACATTTTTAAGGAAAAAATTGAATGTGCGTCCAAAAAATACGTCCCACGCATCCAACACATACGTCCATATGCCAAGTCACGTGAGACGCACACGTACTGCGTCTGACATGTGTCGTAGGCGCGTCGGGTCTGCGTCTGTGTCCGACATGGATATGACACCAAAAGTGGTGCGTACGTGCTGCACAGAACAAAGGGAAAGAAACTAAGAGGATCCATTAACACGGTTAATCTCACAGGTTTTGTAATAAATCCGAACGATAATAAATTTGAAATTGGTTTTTTCGTAATATATTCTTTTTTAGAGCGCACTATATTCCCATAAAAATGAGCAGGGTCGACCTTGTCATATATGCAACAAAAAAAAAAACACGTTTAAAACCACATAAATAAAAGGCTAAAAAATTGAAAAATTTCCTTTAAGATTTCAGATAATATAAAAAATATTTTAAGTAAATACATAGGGCACAAATAAAAAAAACTGATTTTTAAGGGGCCATAAATAAAAAACAGATTTATGAGGGACAAAAAAAACAATGATATTTTGTTATTTATTAGGCTTTATTCGTGCCGTCACGGAACTTCAGAATTATACTAATACTTTTATAAAAGGAAATATGCAATTAATTTTTTTTGTTTCCCTCTAACATGTTATTCACTAATTACTTCTATCACATGGTTAGACTTCTCCTCGAGAGGTCGTTGTGTACCAAACAACTTATGCAACCGAATAGAAAAGTTACAAAATCATCTCGCTCACGTTCATATAATGCCAAATCCATATTTAACGTGTACTTGATAAAGTTGAATGATTGTTATGCGAATGCATATTGTATATGTGATTTTTGGGATTAGATTTCCACCATGATAGTAGTTGCGCCTACAAATGACACTTTTCAACCATTAACAGAAATAATGTTATAAATATTCAACTATTTATTATTTAAACTGATGATGAATAATTTTGGATTTACAATTTGCAGAATAATTGAAATTGTGGTCTCTAAAAATAAAAACCAAACCGTTGGTGTGGTAACAACTGTTTCAGAATAGTTTTCATAATTGTACGGTGTTTCAAAATAATATACTACATATGCGAACGAATGTAACGACATTGTCGCAACTCATATGTACTTACTGGATCACCCTTAAGCAATCTAGTATGCACTTCAACTCTTTGATGTATATGAGCATCCATTTTACTCCTATGAAAGGTATTTTAAAGTCCTCACGACATACATACTGTATTTTTATGATCATGTCATTTGAATGGTTAAGCTACTCACTGCATAAAATGATTAAAAACCATAAATAGTTTACTAATAAAAAATGGTTACCCTAAATATATCAAATTAATTTTTTTGGAGAAACGTGCACATGAGGACCATTCCTCTTTCCTTATAGTTCTCTTTTAATAAATTGATGAGACCCTTTCTCTCTCAAGCATAAATAAGAAAAAAATCTTAAACCTGACTCTAACAATTGGTTTTTATAATTTTTGTGTCAAATTAAATCAGACTATCTTTTTAAAACGAAAGGAGTATATATTAGTCTAAATTTTTTTAAGTTTTATGTGAAAGATTTCCTGATCTACTTGGTAAAAACAATATCATAAATTCAAGTTCAATTAAGAGATACACCTATATCGGTAGAGATAAACAAACATATAT
>JAJJMC010007390.1:1971282-2001471 GCA_023531435.1 Papaver californicum | reverse complement strand
AAGAATTTGATTGGTTGTTTAGTCGAAAGGATTTTTTGGCATAAACACCAATAATGACGATTCAGTATATTTCTTCATCAAATCTTTTAATTTAATTCCAGTCTTACAGGGACGAAGCTAGGTTTTTAAAAATGGGTAGATAAACTACCAATGGGTGCATATTTGGTGGGTGGGGTAGAGGAAATAAGCTAAAATAGCTAAAATTTGACTAAAATAGTCAAAACTGGACTTAGAAGCTAGCTCAAGTATATGGACGATGACACACCTACCTTTGGCTCCGCCTTTGCTGTCTTGGATAGTCCAATAACCATTGAACTCATCAAATAACACCTACATATGATTTACTTATATTCTATGTCTGCTTTGCGTGAAGTTAAGGAATTATACACCAACATTTATATAATTTTACGTTCCTTTGACAATGTTAGGTTGGCAATCTTGACATTTGAATCTTAACTATTTCATTGTGTCCAAACGAAATAAGTTCTTTTCACAACACGTCGATACCATTATCTATATAAGATGTCGATAGGCCCAAAAGGCAAGGAGTCCCAAGACTGAGTAGTTAGCTTGCTTTTTATATGTAATTTAACTTAGATATCCCATACCAGATCATAGAGGGTTTGTTTCCGTAATCACTATAAATAAAAAGCCTTAGCCTCGAAACCAAGGGTCGATCTAGATTTTATTTGTTAGTGTTATGGCAATGTTCTTATAGTTTTTTACTTGGGTGTATGTCGTCTGGATTATAACAACTACACATCAAACCGATATTATCCATCTTTCGTTAATAATATGTATACCCATGCTTAAAAATCACAGGTTAAATTATCAAGCATATAGTATATGTATAATTTATAGGTTTAAATACACACAATATATGAGTAATTCAGGAGAATTCATGGGTGTGCATGCATGGTCAGTTATTAGGTAAGCAAAATATTTTAAGTTCTTTTACTTCACAAAATATGGATTAGAGCACAATGATAAGGGCAAGTTTGTTCCTCAGAGATATATGGGTTGTTATTTGTATTTAAAAACTTTAGTAACATAGGGGATTTTATGTTTAAAAATTAAGGTAATTATATTAAATATACTAGCAAAAGTTAAGTAAAGAGAATCAATAAGTTGAGAGTACTGGTTAAGGGTTCATCTTCAATCATAAGACATACACTTTAACTAATAACTAGAGTTATTCCTTAATCATTCTTTATTAAAATCCCCAGAACATCACATCGAGAGCATACTCCGGTAAATTCTTCGTGCAATAGTACACAAATGGTCTTTTGACACGCCACTTATATTTTTATTGGACATGTTTTTGATTTTTGGCGTGGCTATATATCAGAAATCATAGATGTAGCCACGCCATTAAAAACTACGTGTCTATTACTGACACATTCAACCACGTTATACTCAGTTAGCGTGTCCATTATGTCCATTAAAAGCCACGTTAAGCGCGTGTCCGAAAGGTACCATTTAGCAACGCCTATTTTGTGTTTTTCGATAAATATATCCATAAACCAATTTATGGACACATGAAACAATTTTGGCGTGTGCAATAGATTTGCCACGCCACTCCAGAGATTTTTGAGCGTGTCTAAAGGGTTAGTTTTATTGGACACGCCACTATATAGATTTCCCTGTGTGTCTAAAAGGTAGTTTTATTGGACATGTAAGTTCACAAATTGTTCTGTGTGGCTTAAGTATTAGCTCATTAGACACGCCATTTCGAAGTTTTCTATGCGTGTCTAAAGGGTAGGATTTTGACGCGGACTTTTAGTGCATGCATATTAATAAGTATCGGTTCATTTAGAATATTAAAATAAATTAAGTTATATTACACTAGTAAATGTAATGAAACTACCATGCTTGCATATATCCATTAACTAATGGAGTTAATTCATGCATGAGAATAAGGCTATCTAAAGCCGTGTATTGTTCGAGAGAGAACACAATTAAATAAATGATTTCTTTAATAAATCCTATCTCTTAGGTGGACTCTTAGGAGTGACGAGTAAATTTATTTTGAGTTGGAATTTGAGGTTACCTTCGTCAGATTCTATTTATCCGGTGTCAAATTGGTATCAGAGCAGGAGCAACAGATATCATGGTAGGCAAAGGTGGTCGCCGCGGTGGTCGTCAAGGTCCGAATGTTGATGAACCTCCAAATCGTGAGAGAAATATCCGAGACATCGAAATGGACGATTTGAGAAGACAAGTGTAGGAACTCCAGGAGTGTTTACTGTGCTACGAACCTATGAATCACGATGAGTCGTGTCATGTATCACAAAATAATGTTGATGGAAGTGATGTTAATCCTTCTGGTCGTGATCGAGAACAAGACTCAAGTGATGCGGCTAGTTTGAGGCAACATCAAAAAAAATTTAATTTTCGTTGAAATGATGATGTGAAGGATTGATATTCCAGAATTTCAAGGGAAATTGAATCTAGAAGATTTTATTGATTGGCTGCATACTGTTGACAGAATTTTTGATTATAAAGATGTTGAAGAAAACCTTAAGGTAAAATTAGTTGCTCTCTGACTACGTAAGCATGCTTTTTTTAATTTGGTGGGAACACCTTAAGAAGAAACATGCTCGAGAAGGTAAAAGTCGAATACATACATGGGAAAATTTGAAAAGAAAATGTAAAAAAAATATATTCCCGAAAATTACCGTCAAGAGTCATTTTATAATTAAAAAAAAAAGATATGACTGTTGAAGAGTATGTTGTAGAGTTTGATAACCTTCGTATGCTTTGTGACATTAGCGAACCCGAAGAACAAACTATTACCCATTTTCTAGGAGGTTTGCGAACAAATATTTGTGATGTGGTGCAGCTACAGCCGTACTGGACTTACAATGATGTTATGAAGTTGTCATTGAAGGTGGAAAAACAAATTAAAGAAGGGCGTGGTAGCATTTCCAAACTATGGTTCAAATATACTAACAAAAATCGAGGTAATACTTTTATTTCTAAGACAACTTCAACTACAAAGGTATCCATTTCAAAAGTCTCTAAGCAAGATGGGTCAGGTACGAGTCGATCTCAGCCTGTCCAATGTTATAAGTGTAAAGGTGCTGGACACTTTTCGTCTGAATGTCCAAATCGTAAGATTATTACACTTGTGGAGGAAATAAATCATGAATTTTCAAGTTATAAAAATGAGGATGATGGTCCAATATTTGATGAAGAAGTTGTTTATGCTGACGAGGGAGAAAGCTTGGTCATTCGGCGTATCTTAAATGCTACTCATTAGAAGATGACAAATGGCTTCGTAATAACATATTTCATACAAGGTGTACTTTTTTGGACAAGATATACAATGTGATTATTGATGGAGGAAGTTGTGAGCATGTAGTTGCTACTACAATGGTCTAAAAATTGAATCTAAAACCAAAAGAGCATCCACATCCGTACAAACTATCTTGGTTGCAGAAGGAGAACGAAGTCAAGGTAAATAAAAAATATTCAGTTCAATTTTTAATTGGCAAAAATTATAAAGATGAAATATGGTGTGATGTTGTTCCTATGGATGCTTGTCATTTGTTGTTGGGTAGACCATGGCAATATGATAGAAAGGTTGTGTGTGATGGATTTAAGAATACTTACTCCTTTGAAAAAGATGGAGTCAAAATTAGTTTAGGTCCAAAAAGGATTGAAAGTGGTCCACAACTTTCAAAGGGAGAGGGAAGTAATTTACTTTCTAAATATAATTTCCTTCATACATTGGGGAAAAGTCAAGAATATTTTTCTTTGGTGTTACTAGAAGTGAATGAAAAGAAATATGAAGTGTCTCCGATCATATAACCAATACTTCAAGAATTTGAAGATGTCATCCCAAAAGAGATTCCACCTGGATTGCCACCAAGAGAGGTATCCAACACAACATCGATTTTTTATTCCTAGTTCTGTAATTCCTAATTAGGTTGCATATATGATGAATCCCAAGGAGTTTGAAGAACTTCAAAGACAAGTTGATGAGTTGCTTGCCAAGGGGTTAATCAAAGAAAGTATGAGTCCTTGCGCAGTTCCTGCGCTTCTTGTTCCAAAGAAGGATGGTTCATGGCGCATGTGTGTTGATAGTCGGGATGTAAACAAAATTACTATCAAGTACCGGTTTCCTATTCCTCGCCTTGATGATTTTTGAGACCAACTTTATTGTGCGACGATCTTTTCTAAAATTGATTTGTGGAACGGGTATCATCAAATTCGTACGAGACCGGAAGACGAATGGAAAACGACATTCAAAACAAGAGATGAACTATATGAGTGGATGGTAATGCCTTTTTGTTTATCTAACACTCCTAGTACTTTTATGCGTCTTATGAATCATGTTTTCAAATGTTACATTGATATTCTTGTCTACAGTAAAAATCAAGATCAACACATAAAACACCTTAATCAAGTTTTCAATTTACTAAGAGAACAAAAACTATATGCTAACCTAAAAAAGTGTGAGTTCTTAATGAACAAGCTTGTATTTTTAGGTTATGTTGTTTCAGGAGAAGGGATCATGGTGGTCCGGGAAAAATAGAAGCAATTAGAAGTTGGCCTATTTCAACTTCAACTCATGATATTCAAAGCTTTCACGACCTTGCTTCTTTTTATCGACATTTCATCAAGGATTCAATACTATAATATATCTTATTATTGAATGTTTAAAAGGTGGAAATTTTTCTTGGAATCTGGATGCACAAAAAAGTTTTGATCTTATAAAAATAAAGATGACATAATCTCCAATCTTAGTACTTCCTGATTTCAACAAGGTATTTGTGGTGGACTGTGACGCTTCTAATGTTGGAATTGGTGCCATTCTTATCCAAGAAGGTAAGCCGGTTGCTGACTTCAGTGAGAAGTTGAATAATTCCCACACTAGTTATTCTACTTATGATAAAGAGTTTTACGCTATCGTTATAGATTTAGATCATTGGCTGAGTATCTTATATCTAAGGAGTTTATATTGTATTCTAATCATGAGGCTTTACAATTTATTAATGACCAACATAAACTGAAAAGTTTACAAGCATACACTTTTCATATAAATCATAAGTCTGGCAAACAAAAGCAAGTGGCAGATGCATTAAGTAGAAGACATTCTCTTCTAAATACATTGCATTTCAAAGTTTTTGGATTTGAAGTTTTGTAAGAGCTTTATAAGGACAATTTATTTTTTAAGAAAATTTGGGATAATTGTTTTGATGGCCCTTTTGGTCATTACTTATTAGAAGATGGTTTTCTTTTCAAAGGAAGACGTTTGTGTATTCCTAAATGTTCTTTACGGGAAGCTATCATTGCAGAAGCCTATGGTGGTGGACTTGGTGGCCACTTTGGTTGAGATAAAACACTTTATCTGATTGAAGAATACTTTTATTGGCCCAAAATGGTAATAGATATGGCACGATATGTGCTTTAGTGTTGACCATGTCATATAGCAAAGAGTCATGCACAAAACACTGGGTTGTACATACCATTGCCTGTTCCTATGTCTTATTGGGAAGATATAACCCTTGATTGTGGTGTGGGGTTGCCTCGTACTCAAAGAAACAAAGATTCGGTTATGGTTGTGGTAGATCGATTCTCAAAGATGACACATTTTGTTCCATGTAACAAGACTATAGATGCATCTCATATTGTTGTTTTATACTTTAGAGAGATTATAAAACTTCATGGCATTCCAAAGACAATTACGTCCGATCGAGATAGTAAATTTGTTGATTACTTTTGGCGGACTCTTTGGAGGAAATTGGGAACCACTTTGCAGTTTAGTTCGTCTCATCACCCCTAGACAGATGGACAAACCGAAGTCGTTAATCGTAGTTTGGAGAATCTCTTAAGGAGTCTGGTTGGCAAAAATATTCGTAAGTGGGATGTTATCTTGGCTCAGGCTGAGTTTGTTTATAATCGTTCGAAAAGTCAAATTACTGGTAAAACTCTTTTGAATTTGTTTATGGAATAAATCCAATAAGCCCAATGGATTTAGCTCCACTTTCTACAAGTTATCAATTTAGTGGGGATGTAAAAACACAAGCTGAAAACATTATGAAGTTTCATGAATAGGTACGTGATCGTATTATCAAGCAAAATGGAAAGTATCAAGTTCAAGCCATCAAACACAAAAAAGAAGCATCATTCAAGGAAGGTGACTTGGTGTGGATTCATCTTCGAAAAGAACAATTTCCTCGTGGCAAACATGGAAAGTTGAAACCACGAGCAAATGGGCCTTTCAAACTACTCAAGCGTGTGGGAGACAACGCATACAAAATCGAGCTTCCAGGTGATTATGGTGTTTCTGCAAATTTCAACATAGCAAATCTCTTTCTTTACTATGATGAAAACGAAGTGAACTCAAAGACGAGTTCACGTATAACAGAAGCGTATAACACGGACTTTTAGTGCATGCATATTAATAAGTATCAATTCATTTAGAATATTAAAATATTAAAATAAATTAAGTTATATTACACTAGTAATATAATGAAACTATCATGCATGCATGTACCTATTAACTAATCGAGTTAATTCATGCATGAGAATAAGGCTATATAAAGTCGTGTATCGTTCGAGAGAGAACACACTCGAATTTAATGAAAATATATTATAAACATTATATGTTTAATTAAAGAAGTGTTTTCTTTAATAACTCTTATCTCTTATGTGGATTCTTATGAGTGACGAGTAAATTTATTTTGAGTTGGCATTTGTGGTTACCTTCGTCATATTTTATTTATCTGGTGTCATATTTATTGGACACGCAAGTTCGTAGATTCTTCTGCGTGTCCAAATGGCTCCATTTAGACACGCCCTTTGGGAGACTCTCTACGTGTCCAAAAATACACCATTTAGACACGCCAGTTCGAATTGCAGGGTACATGAAATGGGAAGTAACTGGGGATCGATCCCCCAAGTCCACAAGCTAATTTTACATCTTACATATTAATTTTGGGCTAGTCCATATGCTAATTTTACAACTTAGTCCAAGATTATTTATGGACTTGTTATATTTCGAGGAATCTAAACATGGCTGAAGCCCGGGGTATAGCTTATTGGTTAACTATGTGCTTGATTTAAGATTTAAGAATTTATGCCCGAAAAAGAATTTATAAACTAGTGTCCGCAAGGTTTTTCTAACATACCTTACCTTATTTGTTTCATAAAAAAAAAAAAAAAAAAACTAAATAAAAGAAAAAACTTATTTGTTTCTGTTTTATCAGATTCATATGTGTGTAATGTATGTGCTGTGCACATGTTTGTCGCTTAGGTTTTTTTTTTTTTGTAGGAGAAAAGTTAATCCTATTTTTTTTTTTTTTGCTAAGCAACACACTAATTATATTAAAATAGAATAGAGTTACAAACATGTACAAGAGACTCCTTTCTTATATAGTGCAACAAAAAAGAAGGAGAGGAATCCCAAGTAGCCTTTAGTACAATGCTTTCTCGCATGGGAAGCATCTCTATTAGCTATGAAGTTCTTGATACGTTTTACATAAAAGAGGTTCATGCCAGGATGATTATTTATAAGTTAGCTAACAAAAATCAAAGACTGGAAACTTGTATTATTGCAGACTGGCGGAGAAGAAGCAAAGGGAATCATGTTTGAAAGCCAAGAAAAAAATGTTAAATCCATAAATGAAACAAAAAGAAAAAAATAACATACAATTAATAGAAACCTTTTAATAGAGCAAAATCGAGTCTCGACCCAAGGAAAAATCAAAGAAAAATCCTCATAAAGGACCAATAAATTGGCAACATTGGCAACAACAACAGTAAATTGGGAGAGCTTGAGCATGTCATGCTTAGGCTTTCCCTGTGGCATTCTGTACAACTTTAGTACATCTTTCCCCCTATAGTCGGTCTGATAGTAATCATCCCTGGATTCCTTGCACAAGTCAAGTTGATCTACAGGAGGCAAGTTAAATTCATTCCGAAAATGAATTGTCGTACTGAATTCCTCGTCGACATCATGATAGACATCTATGTAGTTTTTGGGAGGTGATACTAACACAATTGACTTTTTTTTATTCTCCTGGTCTCTCATATAAAATACCTGCTTAGCTTGTGAGGCTATAATGAATCGATCCTCCTTGTGTCCTAACATATCAAGCTCAACCAAAATGTATCCAAGTCTGTCTTTTGAGGCCCCTTTTTTATTGTCAACCCAATTACACTTGAAAAGGGACATTTATCTTATGATAAGTCAGCACCCATATCTCTTATAAAACATCAAAATAATCCGCCTGATCAAGGGTTACTCTCTCTTTTCCAATGTTCATGTCAGTTGCCTGTATGTAAACCCCGCTATTCAGGTTCACTGAACCTTCATGAGCTTGTCTGCGAAACATGTATCCATTGATCTGGTATGCTTTGAATTTCATTACATCAACGTTCAGTTTCTCTGAGAGCCACCTTAATCTCTCACTAACACTTTCTTTAGAGGCTTCCCGCTCTCTCATAACTTGAAATACATTATACGGATTATGCTTCATCTTGACACAAAAATTACATGGAAAAAGTAACATTTTCTGCAAAATCTTACCTTATTTTTTAGCCATTCCCCGAACATTTCACTATGCCGTTTCTGCTGCTGTGCTTCCCACATTGGGATATTGTTCCCGCAAAAAATCAATATATCGTCTAGGCAGTACAATGATGAATATTGTTATGTTTTTAAAAAATTTCACATACCAAAAACTAGAAAAACAAAAAAAAAAAAACAAAACAGTTTAAAACTAATACTAACCTGATATAAGGAACAACTTCAGGCGAATTCTGCAGTACATAGAAATGCGCTTTCTCCCGAAGTTCAGCCCTGATAACCGTCAATTTACCAGCTGATATTCCTTTTCCCTCTAAAGAAATTGAATCTTCACCAGTGTCAGAAGAGTTATGCTTGTCAGGTGGAATTCCAATTGTCTTTATGTTTCTTTGGTACTCATTGAACATCTCTATTGTCTCTTCTGCAATATTCCCTTCAGGCCTCCTTCGGGTATGTTTCTATTTTGCACATTCCTTTTAATAACCTCCATGCACCTTTTGAAGGGATACATCCATCGAAAGCATACAAGACCACATAATTTAACTTCCCTGGTAAGACGCACAATTAAATGTACCATGATATCGGAAAAGGATGGAGGAAAGTATTTCTCTAGTAAGCACAACATCATGTAGAGATCATCCTGTAATTTATCTATCTCTTCCACCTTGATTTCTTTGCTTGATATTGCTCTGAAAAAGTGACAAAACCTGATAATAACGTATCTTATTAGCTGTAACTTTTTTGATTTAATCGCAATGGGCAAAAACTGCTACATTAACATGTGATCGTCATGTGATTTTAGTCCGATAAGCTTTCGATCTTTTCGACTCACCAGGGTTAAAAAGTTTGAACAATACCCTTGCAGAATCTTTAACTCCAATAATATTTTACAAAAAATTTCCTTTTCTTTCGTGGTTAATGTGTAACATGCCGCGGGTAGTACAAATCCTCCTTTACCATCTGGCTTAGGATGCAACTTTGATTTGAACCCCTGAGCCTGCAAATCCAATCGAGCATTCAATCCATCTTTCGTCTTAAATTTTATGTTCTGTAATGTTTCGACGAGGCTCGTGCAGACATTGTTTTCGACATGTATGAAATTTATACAATGGTGGACAAAATGATGCCGCCAATAGGGGAGGAGCCGGAACCATATGTTGAGTTTTTTCCAATAATTATCACCGCCCACCGTTGACCTCTTCGGTTGGATTGTCCTTTGGGCTCTCTTCATTTTTATCTTTCCACCTCTTCCGAGCTTAACTTGCACCTATTCCACTTTAATGTTCCCCGGTCCCTTTCCCCATGAATTTTCTATAAGTCTTACCTCCTCGTATATTTGTTCCCCGGTCCTAGGTTCTAGAGCTACACCGTGTTCTTCTTGTCCATTGAACCCCTCTTGTCCCATGAATAGATGATTATATGGTAGGTATCTTCTATGACCGATATAACACTCTTTATTGCAGTTTTTGAGTCTGACATACTTAGTTTTTTTCACACACACCATACATACCATTTTTCCCGAGTATTTGCAACCACACAGTGTACCGAGAGCAGTGTAATCATTTATCGTCCATAAAACAATTGCACGTAGAGTAAAATGTTCATGTTAATGAAAGGTTCCATCATAACATCGATGTTGTTACAAGTTGTGCCATCTATCGGTAATGACAACATGATGAACTTTCTTTTCATACACAACCACGGCAGAAGGTTGTAAATCATAGTCATAATTGGCCATACACTGTGATGTTTCAACGTGCCTTTGTGTATGTCAACTCCATTAGCCGAAATGCCTAGCCACAGATTTCTAGCATCACCAATGATTTCTTTGTATCTTTCATCTGTTGCTTTCCATTGTGGTGAGTCTGTCGGATGCCGTAAAACACCTTCGTCTTTATTTCTATGCTTGTCGTTCCATAATATATACTCGACTCTTTTCTTTGACTGAAACAACCATTGAAATATTGGGATGATGGGGAAATACCATAATAATTTTGCCGGAATATTCTCGTAAACCTCTTGTGTGTTTATGTCAACTTTCCATCTTGGTTCCCCACAAGTGGGACACTTGACTTCACCCTTGTATTGTTTCCTGTAGAGAATGCATTCATTGATGCATACATATATCCTTTCATACCCTGAACCCAATTATTTCATCACCTTCTTAGCTTCATATGTATTTCTCATCAATTCATTTTCTGGAGGGAGCATATCTTTTAACAAACGTAGAAGTTCATTAAAGAACTTGTCCGATGCTTCGTGCTTGCTTTTCAAGTTGAACAACTTACACATTGCAGATATATTTGTATATTGGAACATCCTCCATAGAGGGGTTTCTGAGCATCTTCCAGCAGCTGTAGCAACTTCTCAGATTCCGCTGGGAAATGATCTCTAAAGATTCAACTATTTCTTTAGTCTCTGCAGCATTTGTTGGGTAATCAACATCTTTTTCATAGTGCGGGCCATCGTATCCGTTACCAGGCCTCTTTCTTGGTGACTCCCCATGTTTACCCATATGGTATACTTTGGATTTATTCCCCTAGATTGTAAATTGTACCTAACCTTCTCCACTTTGCGATGGTAGAGGTTTATACAATCTATACATGGACATGGAATCCTAATTGGTTTGTCTGCGTCACGTGATTCCACCGGATTCACAATCTCCCAATGGTGGACAACATTCTTTAAAAGTGCACCGACTCCATCAACATAAGGTTGTCTTGTTCTATTGGTACCCATCCAAGATTTATCCATTACTCTAGGATCCATTGTAAATTTTCAGCTACCTGGTCACAGAAAGAACTAGTCATTACCGCATGTATAAACGTTGTTGTGGTTCTAATAAAATCGTAATTATCATTGCAAAGAGTCTTAATTACGTATACAAAGATTAATCACAAACCATAATCTGAAGTTCAATTATCATATGAATTATACCAAAAATAAGAGATTAACTACCTAGCTATATTCGGTTGCATAAGAAGAAATTTTAATCCTCCAATGACCATTAGAGTTATAATCCCGGATAACAAAAAAATATTGAACATAAATACTTATACGATCGAACCGAGTATGCTGCAAGTTAAAGCAAAACTGATAGGGGAATGGTTTTGGTAGGATAATGATCAAAGTAAACCACTTGTTTTGTTTTCTAGAGATGAGAAAGATGAACACAAAGGCTTGTTCAAACTTGTTTTGGCGGTTTTTCTTCTTAGGGTAAAGAATGAACTATAGTGTAAATGGTGATCAATTAAAAAAAGAAGGTAATATTTTTATTTATAACAAGTGTATCTCATGGATTGCATTCCGCACGTGCCATTTTAAGATTTTTCTCAATCAAACCTGAAATAACAGTCGTATCCCTATTTTTTATTATACTGCATAATTTTTTGCTTTGACGGCTCTAAAAAACGAAATTAGATGCGATTAATACTCATTCCATACGGAATTTACATAAAAATTTATATGATTAATGCACGAATTAAAAAAATAAATAGTTGATAGGTAATTTTATAAAATGTGGAGTACGTGTTGCTTAAGTTGTTATATAACCTTGAAAGAGTACTAACACAACTAAATTTTTAGTTCGCATAGACCACTAACATGCATAACAAGATATCAGATGTTGTTTCAAGTGATTTCTGAATGTATACATGAATTCTTGATGAACTTCCTTCAAAATCATCAAAATACAATACATTTTCATGTAAGCAAATGTCTGTCAACGTCACCGTCATATTCTTCCCCATGTTCACTCCATATGGTATACTTTGTATTTATTCCTTTAAATGCTAAATGATACTTAACAATATACACATTGTGAGTGTAGCGGTTTAAACATTTCACACATGGACATACAATCCTAATTGGTTCATCAGCATCACATGATTCCATCAGATTCTCAATCTCCCATCGGTGGAAAACATATTTTATAAATATCTTTACTCCCTCAAGATAAGGCTCTTTGGTTCTGTCGGTACCCATCCAAGATTTATCCATTACTCTACATTGTAAATTCTCAGCTACCTGCATGTCATGTTATAAACTTGTCATTACCACTTGTAGAAATGTGGTTGGGGTCCTAATAAAATTCTTAAATTTTCCGTTGCAAGAGTCATATGTATACAAAGAGTAATCACAGACCAAATCACTTATTCGATAATCATATGCATGATTTATACCAAAACTTAGGGATTAATTATCTACACAAACAAGAAAATGCAAATATGAAGTAACTTTAATCCATCGCTATACCAAAAAGTTCACATGCTAACCACCAGTATCCCAATAAAGTTTCCAAAAGACTATACCAAACAATTACCCAAAAATGTTAAACTAGGGATCCATATTTTCACAATCTAACTCTCAGTCGAACCAGGACTCCTCACTCCCATTCTTCATTTTCTTCATCAGATGTTTCAACCATTATTTGGTCTTCTTCCTGCTCCGACTCGGATTTGTAAATAGTATCCAACCCTTTTTGATTGAAAGCTTCTCCCAATAAGCGCACTTGTTAAAGACCTTCTCATTTTTGAAACTATGTAATTCATCTGCATGCCTTGATTCAAAAGTTGGTGGTAGCCAGAGGATCTTGATTCCCTTGAGCCACTTTTTGATTTGCGCGTCTTGGCACAAATGTAGAAGTCTTCTCTACTTTTCCATTTCTTCTAGAGCCTTCTTTCTTTATCTGCTCTCATCCTTGCTTGTTTTGCAGTTGCCTCATTATTGTCTCTATTTTGCTCGCCCTTATGAATTTTTTCATCCATAAAATTCTTCAATTCCTTCAACGGTGTCAAATTAAGTTCACCAATAATGTCCTTTGTTGTTTGAAGATGGGTCATGTTAGAGGTAACCTCTCGTCCTCCATACCAATACAAATTATTTTACCCTTGTTATTGTTATCATTCATATCATCCATTTAGCCCCCCTCTTTTCCATTTTCTGCTATAAATGTCTCTAAATCTAGCTACATTAAAACTAAGTCCTTATTTCGATTATATTAAAACTAGAACTTCAAAAACTAGAACTTATGCTTTGAATAATAGAAAAAAAATACCTTTTTTTGACGAAGTCTAGTAGTGCACCACTGTGTTGTCCACAAAGAAAGGTATGCGAGTATTATAAAAGCTGGGATCATGTCAGATAATCAAACACCAATATTACATATGGAAACAACCATCCAGATTATGGCATCTTGCATCTGTACTGTGCTATGTGAAACAACAAAGTATGATATTACAATACAAAATTTTTTTCCTTCGTTAATTGACTATAAAATATCACCACATGCATACCACACCTAGGCATCGGATAAAACTCATGATAAAATCATCAATTAACAAAATCCCCTAATGATAATCGAATAAGAGCCTTGTAATTTGTCAGATATTTCTCTCCAGAACCATCCAACCAGATGCTTATAAAAAAATAAACCATTCCCAATTTGCAAAATAAATAAATTATGTTTAATAATAAAAATCATATGAGTAAAAATCCTCAAAATCAAAAACTGCTAAATACCAAAAATATCAATTGATGAATATATTGAACAGAAAGACTTACATGCTCGAATTGCTAGAAAGATGCTGTAACTTGACGCAGAACTGAAAGGATGGTTTTGCATAGAAGATGATCAATTTTAACAACTTGTTTAGTTTTCTAGAGAGATTTATTTATGGTTCAAGCAAAATTATGTGCGTCTAATTAGAACAGAATTACAACCATTCTTATCCTACTATGGAATTTTCTGCTTTGACTTCTCTACACACTCTCCATATTTATTCTAGATTTTGTTTGTTATATTCATGGTAAGCATATCCCACATTATACTTATAGTTTGATACTAGATATGCATATAAAAAATAAAATTAGATACAACTATATATTCATTCCATAGCTAATTATCTTTGTTGCCCCTATCAAAAATACAAATCATAAGACGTGCCTTCTTGTACGCGTATAAGAGATTACATATATATGGTATAAGATATAATATATTTAGTGATTAGGTGCGTCGTAAAAAGAACACCATAAGAAGAAAGTGAGAAAGGGATAAAAAAACAAAGTTTATGAGAAACTGAGTTCTAATGAGAATTCTTCAGTTCCTGCCAATGGTCCAGTAAGCAAGAATCCCCCTCCTCCCAATGGTTTTGCTTCTTGAGATGACTTTGTGGAAAACATTGGTGATATATTAGAAGAGTTTGCCAAAGAAATATGGGAGGACTTCCCTGCTACTGCCAATGAAGTTGTTTATAATGATCCTCCTCCCAAGGGTTTTGCATCTTGGGATGACTTTGATAAAAATTATGGTGGTAATATGAATAATGATTTCAATGATTGAAACCAATTTTTGTTTGATTTTTTGCACTGTTGTTTCGATTACTTCGAGTCTAAATTGGATATTTGGATGTCATCAATTCTTCTGGCATTTGTAACTTTTAAAACATTGTAGCAAAAAAAAATCCTAAATGTGCTTCAGAGAATGCAATGGTTATGGTATTTATCATAAACATATACTATAGTATAATATGCTATGGGGTAAATTATGGAAAACCTTGAATCGTGGATGACTCATGTTGAATCAATACGAGTAAAAATTGTTTAATAAGCATCAAATGAGTATATATTATATAATATATTATAATACATAGATTACAAGTGTTTGACAAACTGAGTGAAACTGAATAAGAATATATTAGTGGTTTTAATAACCTTATTACTTAATAAAGACAATGTAGTAATTTTATTAATGATAAGTGATTGTGTGAGTGGCATGGAAATCGTCATCGCACGTCTCCGATACTCCTCCAAAATCGTCAAATGAGACCATGCTCTTCATGTGAGGAACTATTTTAACACACGTTCTAAACGGTATTTTCCCCCAGATTTCCCTCAAAGTTCCAGTGGATGTTTCATAAAGCGATATACGTCGGACGTCCCACAATAGTATGTCGTTTTTCTTACCCAGGGAAATCGGGGCATAAGATGGCCATTCATGTAACCACTTCCATGGTAACTTTATTATAAACTGGTGTTCCTAATTCCATTCTCCGAGTTCCTCAGGAGGTGCGTTGAAAACATTGTTATCGTCTAATTCCAAAAATCTATGGTGACCTTTTTATTACGATCATGTACGTAGTACTCACAGAGAGTAACTCCAAACAACATCATCCCAATGCAAAGGAATTCATCCCCAGGTACCTGAGCGGGTGGTAATGAGTGTGTGTTGAACGTCTCACTCCTCAAATTGAAGCCACTATCATTGAGTACGTATCCTCTATCCAAAAAATACACTCGCGTGCATATACACCTGATCCACGTAATCTTACAGAAATATCCTCAAGGTTCATCTATCCCATCTTATCGCCGACAGTGTGTACTTCAACTTTGCCCGCCGGGTCAATTCGAACCACCTTGTATTCATTAGTACTTTGACAGTAGCCGAAACCTCCTTGTTAAACTCATGTATCCACCGTTCGGCTGCCCGGATTTTCGAGGGAGATGGATGTGCTGACCTGTTTCTGAATTCAAAATGTAAATACGATCTTCGAAGAAGTTATGGTAGACATATAAAGAACGAGACCATTGCAAGACCCAATCAACGGATGTGTAAAATGCCATATAAGTCCATCTTCCGGATGACTATTCACTGCGATAGCCTCGTATAATTCCTGGTTCAAATGTTCCCTACAGAAGAGTTTTGAACCTGGGTAGCCACCCATGCGCGATGTGACATAGAAGAGAAGACCAATTTGAGTATCACCAAGGCTCCAGTTTTTGCAAACGGATTTTCTATGCAAAGCACATATTCTGTTGTAGGTAGTCTCCCTAATATCTCGGTTTTTAGTTCTAAAGGAAACTTATCCATCGGTGATATATATTGTAGCGTTAGTAGAATAAATTATGAAGAAGGAGAATCTAAATGCAACCTTATATAGAAAACCATCGAATGGTTTCAATCGTTTTGTGTACCACATACACAATTCGTACGGTTACAACTTTTGATTGTAAAGGCACTTGGTTAAAGTAAATAAATGTTATACAAAAGGGTGGGGACATTTAACATAATCATTTGATTGGTTGATTATTTAAATGATGGCCCTATTACCCTCCATGTTTACAATCTCGACCCTTGTTACATAACTCCCTAAATTAAATCAATGGTGAAGATTAAAATGTTACGTGCACACTTGTTAAGGAGTGTGCACAAAATCGGACTCATCTTATGAAGCATCATTACGCTTCATTTTCCCACCTCCATAAAAACTGCCCCCTCATTTTTTTTTAAATGGTGGACCCCCAAAGTGGCGGTTTGTATAGAATTAGTCTTTCCCATATTCGCATTAAACCCCTAAATTATGGTTTTATTCAACTTAAACTATCATAATACTATCGTAAATGGGGAATGTGGCTTGAGTATTTTTCTTGTGCATGCCAATACATACATCAATCAAATACATTTTAATTAGAATACATGAAGAATACAGAGATTATATCTTCTAAGATACAAACAAAGTATAAAATACATGTATTCCAATAAGGAATCCAACAATATTTGAGTGATGGTGTGAAAATTCTGATTCCAACTTTTGAACTTATGTTCTTCTTTGAGAATAAATTTTTCTTCCTCATCAAGATTAAGTGCTCCATAGAGGAGCAAATCAAAAATCGAATCACATTCATTTCTAAAATATCATTGACCATTCATCGGTGATGCACTAGCGAAGGCATTGATGAGGATTATTATTTGCTCTTCATTAAAATAGGGGATGCTTCAAAAAATCAAATAAAAATAGGGGTGGTGTGATTAATTGGTATCAAATTATTTACAGTAGACACCGATTAAAATGTCCATATATGAAACATTTTTGATACAAATTTTAGACATGTCTCTATGACATGAAGTACAAAAGAATAAATTGAATGCCTGAAGTCAAATGCACCCTATACATGCATTTTTTTGTATAATAAAAATAATTCATAGAAAAATGATGTACCATTAATTGATTGATTAAGAGCTAATCATAATGATCCATGTAAAAATTTGATGCACTAAAAATATCCTTACAACATGTGTCAGTGAATCAAATTTGAATAAAAGGAATAAATTATAAATGGGTAAGTAATTAAATAATTTAGTTAATTATGCCCCAAATTTGTTAACAAAATATTGTAAACTTGCGTAAATTTGGATGAGTATTAAAATTATGAGTGTCTTAAGTCCATGAAATTGGAATAGAATTAGACTTTTTGCTAAATATTTGAATCAAAATTAAATTTATGGTTTTAAATTCCGTAATATATGTAACATATTCAAAATGGAAAATATAAGACAAGTTTTTTCCAGGTTTAACTCAAATTATATACCTTAATTATCTTATATGATGCCATTGGATTAGGATAATGTTCAATCTATACTAGCATAAATGGGAAATGGGAATTATGGTGGTGAATTAGCTAGAAACCCTAGAATAAACTAGGCCATATGGCTATCAAAGAATTCATCCATTTCCAATTAAATTTTCTCATTCCCCTAATTCTAAAATTTGTATTTTCCCATAACTAAAATGTTCGTTAACCAAAGTACTCATTCATTTTCTTGTTTTTTTTCTTGTCAAAAAATTAATACTCAAACAGATGAAAAATAGACAAATATTAAACAATATATGCACATAGTATCTAAAGAAATATCGCATCCGTAAATATTAAACTTTCCCACAAAATTTATAAGTTTGAACATCCCAAGATTGATGTATTTCCAGGCATCTTCAAAAAAACATTGATTAATCATACCCAAAATAAAATAAAAGATAAAGACATATAAACAAAAGATGATGGACCAAGATGTGATTGAATACCCTGCATGCATAGCATCAACATCAGACTAGAGGACTAAATCAGTTAGAATCCCCTACTTCTTCACTGTTGTTGTCGATAATTGTGACCACATGTTTGTATGGCCAATCATCATCATCATATTCTTCATCCTCAAGCGTCGGCCCAAACCAAAACCTGTATTCTAGATCATCAACATCATTATCCTCCTCCTCCTCCTCATCATCATCATCATCGACTTCAGACTGATCAATATCATCATCTATATAACAAGGAACAACCTGCAACCAAAATAAGCTATAACCTCATCATTTTCATTAACAAGAAATTGTAAGAAAGTTACTACTAGACTCATCATGATCACTTTCTATATATAGGTTTGATACTGAAACTTTAAGTTTTAGTTTGGAGACTTGGGAGATAAAAGTAGAGTAGTACTCTTTCTCTTTCTTTACTCATTTTTTTATACCCTGTCTTTTCTGTTTCCAATATAATTTTTTTATTATTTAATATTCAACCCAACAATGGTTAATTGCAATCCAACCACCACAATATGTGCCTCTAGCCTAACCACATTTAAATACTTTCTCATATCACCTCCTCCTAATTGACGTGGCTACTAATCAATCTAGTTTGCACCAAAAAATTTATACACTACACCACTACCACAAAATCGCCTTGGTATATATCGGGCATGATCGCTGAGATAAAGCTAAGCATACGCCAAATACATCACTGCACTTTCAATAAAATTATAGGGAAGGAAACCAAGCAGCTGCTGGTCTTGCTAATCATGCCGCGGATGGCAGTCAGACAGAGAATTTGTCTACAAAAATCTGGGACCAGGAGTCCGGTCTTTTCTTACCAAATTGTTCTAAATGACTCAATGTGTACCACTTACCCACGTGTAACCTATATTTAATCTCAATAAATTCCATGCTTAATTTTTTTTTATCCATTTCAAATACAATATTCTCATTCCCCTAATTTTTAAAATTTGTATTCGCTAATTACACATAACTAAAATGTTTATAAACTGGTATTGATCAATGAATTCGAGCATTTTTCAATGATTGTTTGCAAAATACACATAACCAAATTCTTTTCCAGATCTTTATTCAATTACCTTGAAGCCAATTTATATACCCAACTTTACCACTCGAATACAAAGGCTATCTTTAGTAGTACACATGTATCTGCATCAATGTAGCCAATATCGGATTTTGGTTTGTCTCAGTCGGGACCAAGACACTGGTTTAACTTTGTATCCGAGAGATTATCGTTGAAATATCGGTGAAATCTCTGTTCCAAATTTTATATCTATAATTATTATTATAAAAAGTTTTTCACATATTGCATCTATTAAGATATAAAACTAATAATCAATTTTCTAAATACCACCTAACAAACTCAGGATATCACCAAAAACCTGATATTTGTATGAAACAGATAAAACCCACATACAAAATCAGAAATATAAAGCTCAAACCTAAGAGAATTGCTACCATATCATTAATTATTAAACACGAAGCAATAATTACATATAAACATGGAAATTGAGACATTGAGACATGCAGTTGAGATGAAACCCATAAAACATGAGCAATAATTGGAAACCCTAAAATAAGGAAATTTATTTTTTATTTTCATTTTAACAAAATTTCCCCCACACTAATATCGGTCGAGATTATCGGCCAAATAATGTATCGAAGATATAGTGTGTCTCGTCTCAGATGAGTGCCGAAACCGGTATTATCGGCGATATCACGACAATCTTGGACGAGATTGACTACATTGATCTGAGTAATAGGGTGAATCCGCCAAAGGTCATAGCACCTAATCTTGATTCATATAGTTCGAAGGACGTAAGTTACGCAAATCATTCGTATGCTGATGAAGTGGAATTGGCTTTTCCTGGAACTAGCGAAGGCACGCCTGGATCAAGTGAAGAAAGTGATTCGGACCATATTGACGAGGATTAGTGATTTTTGTTTTTGAAGCGTTAGTGATGATTACCCATTGTTGATGGTGGATTTTTGATAAATGAGAAAATTGTAATATTGCTTTCCGCCTAGCAAAAGAAGCACAAAATAAATATGCATAATTTTGTGACATAACATCAGAATTATGAATACTACTCTTTGATAGACACACATTTGTGTGTGATTTGTCCTCAATTATCTATTTTGTTAATGCTCGTTTGGTACTTATTTTGGTATTTTATGTGTTTGTAGATATTTTTGGGAAAAAAATATTTAGGGAAAAATTGTCTCAAAAAGGGATAAAGGCACCCAGGAGAAACTACTAAAGGAACCCCATTTTTGGATAAGGGGCAACCCTTTTCAAATAAAAAAACGAAAATGTCGGGAACTTTTCTCTTATGCGAAGAGTGTATCTGAGTTGAGTTGGACCGAAGTTTAAGAGATTAAAAAGAGGTTTTCGACATATCAAAAGGAAGAACTAATCAAAATATGTTGTAATACGTCATTATGAGTGTTTCATACCGTCAAAAATGGTGGGAAATCCATATCATGGTCGGAAACTGATTTCATATGGGATTGAGAAAAAATTGAGATAAAGATGGATTTGGATCGAATATTTAGTTCCAATCGACTTAGGAGAAGTAATTAGGGTTTGATAGACCTATAAAAGGCAGAACAGATCGAAAACAAAAGAAGGGAGGCTCGGCCGGAAAAAAAAGTTCAGGGAAGAACTATCTTCGGGATTTTTGGGCCTGTGGTGTATAAAAGTAGTTGGTGGGAGTCACAAAAAAGATTAGAGAGGTTGAGTCAAGCTCAGGAGGCCAACAGAAGGAGAAAAAAATCACCACAGGAAAAAGTGTTCCGCTGCTGCTGAAGAACACTAAGAACAGAGAAAAGGTAACGGTTTCTTCAACTGTTTGCAACGTTTATCTTGAGCTTTGCAATATTTATCTTCAGTTACAGCGTTTTCTTCAACCCATCTGCAACCGATATCTTAGCATATGCAACGTTTATCTTCAACTGAAAACACTTTTCTGTAACAGTGAGAACAGTGGTTTGCAACGCCACTAAATCGTTGCGAACCATCTGTGTTATTATTTTTTCTTATTTTTCCACACTTTTGAGCCATGAATAATTATTTTGAGAGTGTTACATCATGAGGAGCTAAACCCAACCACTGGGACAATGGAGGAAGCCATATTTAATGAATGGATGGTAACTTTTTTGTTTCTTTATGACTTTTGCATTGATTTTTCTTAATTAGTTGTGATTTTGTTTGATGGTGTATGTTGGGACTTAAGAGCTTTTGATGCGCCATGCTTATGATTTACAGTTACTGTTTTAGAAATCTACTTTTGAAAAAGAAACAAAGTCAATAAAAGAGCTATAATTGTTAAAGAATCATTGTGGAAATAATTCAGAAGAGATTTTGGTGGAATCCTGAGTTCCAGTTCTTCCCAATATTATTAAAATTTGTTACTTATTTTTTAGTTTAATTTAGAATTAGGTCTAAAACGAATCTTCACAAGTCTCAGCGAATGAACTATTTTTACCACTTTTCTAAAACGATCACTCTTATCCTACATTCTGCAAGAAAATCGAGAAGGGATATTCAGCTCCTGGCTAAATTAGCCTATAGCTCTTTTGCATATATATGCACCATAGATATACTGAACTTAATCCTCGTTATTTCATATGCATTTATGCGAACTATTTATATAAAACAGAACACGATGATTATACAAAATTGCGAACATTCAGAATAGAGGCTAAGCTATATCTGAACAAAAACGTTAATTAGATGCATACCATCTAATTGCAGAGTCGCATCAAGCATAATTTCAAGTTGCAAACTTCCACAGCTGAATCTCTTGAAGACGTTCTGTAAGCACTGTATAAAAGTTAACCATAAAATGCTAACAATAAATCTCATACAGTTGAGAAACTCTAAATAAGCCATAAATATGGCTACGACATTAATAAATATTGAAGCTAGTGGTGCATAGCCAATAATTGTGGCACTAACAAGTGCTAGCCTTGGCAAACCCTAGTCACACTCCCAACATCAATAAGTAGCACATACATATGCCAAAAGACCAGAAAAAACCAAAAAGAGCAAAAAAAAAACGAAAATCTAACAAAACATATGCCAAACAGGCCATAGCGTCGCTCGCGCTAGCACTGTGCTAGCTCCAGCGCTAGCCAGCCAATACTAGCATTCCTTCCTAGCTAGCCCCATTAGTAGAACTCCCCCTCATTTGCAGCGCTAACTTTTCTAGGCCTTACTAACAATACCAAAGCTAGTGCTAGCACAATCCTGAGTCCATGACTCCACCAATTCCTACGAGAAATCAAATCATGTTACATGGGGGTATAAGTCATGGGGTTCTGGTCTGGTGGTTATAGCAACATGTGGCGTGGTAACACCCCATGATCTGGAAGTTACAAAGTAGTGGTAAAGCTAGAGTAGTTAATGAGATAATGGAATCGTGGTTTTCCAGAAACTCTCAAGGATAATGGGAGGTTACACCATTATCCCCACGACTCCATCTCTTCACTACTTCCACTACTTTGCAAGGAAGATACATGTGTTCTCAAACTATTATAAATAGGCTGCTTAGCCCATTTCAGATACACAACAAGCTTACAATTCTCATAAGCTATGTGATTTTTCAATAGTTCTACAACTCTACACACAATTCAAGAGACATAATTCCTTCAACTTTTTTTACTTCCCTCCCCTAAGATCAACCCATTTCCTCTCATCGTGACCGAAGCAGGGAGGAACGGCTACTATCATGGTTTAGGCTTTCTCTGTACGATTTTAATCTCTGAATCTAAATAAAGTACTTCTACAGTATATTGTTTTGCCTAGAATCAATTTTTAGGTACTAACACCCATATGCATATTAATTCCCTACAAAAACTAATCTATTGGTTTAAGTTTGGTTTTATTTTCTCGTCATAATAAGGAATATTTTTATAAATTAAGAAGTTGGTTTTAAAAAAATTATGGTAATAGACTCATAATAAAAAAAATATTGCTCTTATATCGGTACAACACCTGATGAAATGAGTTTTTATGAATAAAAATATTATAAATAATTATTATATACTTAAGCATCCCCTATTTTTATCCTTTTTAATCATTATGGCTTTAGTTACTCGTCTTATTGATCATCTCTCTCAATCGGCTCTCAATCAAATATAAAAAATCTTTTGTAACACCTATTAGCATGCCCTATATTTTTCTCATATTGAATACGTAGTACAAAATTCAAGTCAATAGTATTATTATTAGGGTTTTGGGTAGTGTCAGATTCTTTTTTCGCCAGGAACAAAATTATATGGTATGGAGTATAGTAATTAGTAAAGAATTCCACTATTAGCCGATTTTACTTTACAAATTTAGGGTTACGTATCTTTGATATTTTCACCATAAAAAGTATGATATAAAACTTACGTCATACAATTATCAGAAAGGGACCCACCCTAAATACGTGCAATATTTTTTTTTCTCATAAAGAACTCAATATCTTGGATTATATGCACTAGTACAAATTTGGGCTTCCGTGACAGTTCAAAATCCATAATAATGATAGTTCAAGAAATACCTGTCACAAAAGAATAAGATACGAGATATACGCGACAGTTTCTTATAAAAACTCACACTAATAATGGTACAAAACTGTGACAGTTTATTAACTGTTACTTAATAATTATACGATGACAGTTTTTGTAGAAAACTGTTAGTGTATATTGATGTATAATAACAGTTATAAACTGTTACGATTCTTAAGTTATAACAACTGTTTTATATAAGAACTGTTATAGAAGTGTATAGCTATAGATGACAGTTTCTTTCAATTAAATTCATTTTCATTTATAGTGACAGTTTTGATCAAAAACTGCTGCTATTCATCATAAAACATTCTCAAACATACGGTTTGGTTAGTTTTAGTTCTTAGTTGTTTTTCGGAAGAGTGGGTTAGTACTAACTGGGAGGTCTGTTAGTGGGTAAATTAAAAGAAAATTTCTCACCAAAAAAAGCAAATCCCATCTCAAGATTTCTCACTCAAAAAAATCAAGCAAATCCCATCTCTCTCTTCTCTTGGTTTTTCCTCTTACCAAAATCTGGGTTGGTAATGGCGTTTTGTTTTGTGTTTTTATCTTCATGTTTTCTTTCCCTAACTTTTTTGATTTAAATTTTTCAATGTTAACCTAATATATTCTTTCTGATTTTTGTAATGGCGTCAGTACGAGAGAGAATTGTAAGAATTGGAGTTCAGATATGATTGGAAATGTTGGGTTGAAATCAGATTCAGATATGTTCACAAAAAAGTGCAATTGTTGTCCTCGCTGTCAAATATACCATCCTTTCTTCTCTTCTCTTTTCCTTTTTCTTTCTTTTTCTTTCTCGTTTCATTCATTCTGAGATTCTTCATCGATGATGGCGACCTCAAGTTCCGGAAACTCAATTCCGGCACCTGGTAAGAAAATCCTAACTCAAACCCTAATTTTCATATTGATTAGTTTTACCAATTAGATTTCATTATTACTATTGTTGTGAATATCATCTTGTAAAGCACATTTGAATCCATCTAGGTCAGATTTGAAATTGATTTTTAAGAGATGATTTAGAGAGAGGGATGTGAAAAATGGGTGTAAACTTGAATTGATTCCTTCCATTCTTCCCCATGAAGAAGTCTTGCTTTGATTCTGAGTTGTTGCATCAATTCTTCTTCTTCAAGTTCTTCATCTATTTTCATTTTTGATAGATTTTTGAGATTTACCTTTTTGTCACTTGCTGCTTTGTGCAAGGATTTGTTGTTTTTATTTCTTTTTAAACAAGGGGTTTTTGTGCAGTATGAAATAAAGAAATTGAAACATGGGTCATTGTTTCTTACAGAGAGTGCAGCAAGGGAAAAGCTTGCTCACTGGCTCAAGCGAGTCTTGCTTCCTGCATGAGGTTTGAATTGTTCTATCTTATTGCATTCGTTTTGCTTTTACAGAATTCTATGAAAACTGAATTATTTTTCAAGATGAAACTTTGAAAACTGTCATGTTCCCAATAGTGTATAAGATATGAAGAATTGTTGTCTGTTACCAGCCTCATTTGACTCTAGGTTGTACGAACCTGACTTCGTAGTGTGTTATTTACATTGAGTCAGACCTTCATCTCAAATTAGTCTAGAATTTTGGGTCTGAATACCCAATTTATAACTAAAAATTAGTCTCTAATTTTGGACACATGAATAGCAAATGATCATGATGAATTAAAACCTTATCCTCTTCTACATCTGCTTCGGGCTGAGACTGTTTTCATTTCTATGCCCCCTGCGGATAAAATGTTGGAATATGTACATCGTTTATTACTTGTATCATTGATGCAGTAGATTAATAGTAAAAAACTTCTGTCTTTTATGGTTAGGATTCGTTAACGAGATGAGAGATGATGCTAGGATTGGTCGCCTATGGGGCCTCATGTCAAGGTATCCTTATCTTCCCTCTTGACATATATTTTTTCACAACTGACTAGAATAAGAATGTTTGATCAATTTACAGTTTTCTTTATGATCAACTGAAAAGATTCTACTGTTTAACTACGATATATATTCTTGTTGTGCACATCTTCTCCTCTTTATCTCAATTTTTCTATGTGTGTCCACATGTCAAACAGGGGTAGAGCTGTTGGACCGGTACAAGCTATGGTGATATCGGATGTGCAGGGAAGAAGTTTAATTTTTGGGATTCATGCTGATAAAACCTTACGAGTGTGGGATCTTCTAGGTCATACAAGGGTTCTTAATCATACAATTAGCATTCATGAATCAGCAGGTAATCTCTTCATTCCTCACCCTTGTAGTTTATTCTTATAAAAAAAATCCGGTATTTATAACAGAAGTATTTCCTGTACTTCCAGAACATTAAAACTCTATCACCAATATCTTTATCATCTCTTTTTTTTTTTCTTCCTTTTTTCTTCAATTGGATCTGTTAGATCATTACATATACACAAGGCATGATTACATTGTGAAGACATGCGAAAGTGCACAATGAGTTGTTAACACACCGAGGGAGGGGTGTCTGTCAACTTTCATGCAAGAGATGCAATTATCTATAAGGAGATGGGACTCAAACATCCAACCTACTTAGCCAAAGTCAGACCTCTAGGCAACTAGCCATTCCCTAATCTTCACCATCTCTTGTTATCACCACTCTAGACTTTACCTGCTTAATCCTCTATTCCTCTTTCACTGTTCTCAAAATATCAGCTCAATTGCAGCCACAGGGTTAATATTGATGTACTGTACTTGTAGGAGTTCAATCTCAGGTCAGTTAGCAGGTTAGTGAGCGGTGTGGGGCTTCAGCCCAAGACATGAGATTTCTAGGGTCAACCCAATATTTTATATCATAGCTTTTAGGCAAAAGTGACTGACCCTGGTGTTAAACCCATTCTAGCTGCAGATCGACAAGATTTTTCATGTAGGCAATGTGTTTACTGGCCTCCTCTGTTTTTGTTTTACTTTCAGGATCTACAGTTTTGAGATTTTGGGCTGGTGATGCTAATCCTGTTACGCGTCTGATTTCCATTGCAATCTTATATAGAAATGATATGGTATGTTTTATTGTTTGGATATGCTTCTTCGTCGACCAATATGTTTACTATTATATTTTTTTCTCTGCATTGCTTTCTCAATCTGGCAGGGCATGACTTGCTCTTTAGATATAGAAAACTACCAATGCATTGTCAAGTTTCTAACTGCAAGCACTTCGAACTTATTGGAGCTGAATACCTAATACTTCTCCAAGATTCATTTGGGAACAATTGGGATAAGATTTCCTCTAGTTCTTTGTTTGCTTCTTTCTCGGCATAGGGATAACTTTGAAACACGACCCTGTAGTCTTAACAAGTTGAGGCTTAATAAGGACATCATTGGCGTGTTTAATCTACGTTTTATTCCGGGAGACAAAATCATTTTGTTAATGGAACCATCAATGCAGAATATTTATTTGGGAGAGGTAATAGCATATTTTTTATATTATTTGAAATACGTGATCATCCCTTTTCATTCAATTCTGCCCAAAAAAAATCTGCTATTTGATTAATTTCCTAACAGAATGTTGTTGCCTTTTTAAAGCGTGTTTATGGCTTAATTATGCCATAAGACTAGCTTAAGGTTAATGCTAGATTAAGTTAAAGATAACTAGTGAACTATCCCATGTTGCCATGAGGTGTGTCTCTCTAACTCACAATGGAAAGCTTAGAGAGGCTGTGGGCCAGTGGAATGCATGATTAGGACTCTTTTCTAGCTTCATACATAAAAAGAAAATTATGTTTTATCCATCAATCGAATATGATGAAATAGAAGTAGAAGTCCAACTCAAAGGCTAAATAAGTTAGCTCCCTTTTCTTCTCCAATCTCCATAATGATGTTTTATGCGATGTTCATGAAGCCTGTGTACACTGTTTATGATACTGTCAGTAAGAACTGAGTATATGGTGTTCCTAAGTCTGTAGAAAATGTATAAGTATAAAGTTATGCCTATTGCTGAATTGTATATAAAGGGTATGATCTGTTTAGATATGTATGGTATCTACACTATGAATGATGCTGATTTTATGAGTTGTAGAACATGTTAATATTAAGGTTAAACTTTTTTCACTTTCAGCTTACGGTTAAGTTGATATCATGTAATGATGATTAAAGAGTTGAAAATCTAACAAATATAACTTATTTGCATCAGGGATCACTAGTCGACTTGAAATTCGCTCCTAACAAGCTTTGGATACTTAAAGATGACTGGCTAGAATCGTATGATATCCTTAACAATGATGTTAATCTGTAAGTATAACTTATTGTGATAATCATTTCAGCAGTTTGCAATGGATCCTTTTCCGCTCATCTCTATTATTTTCTCAGGAAATTATATTTCTACACTGTCTTAGTCCATTATAAAACTCTTTGTCAGGGAAAAAGTGCACAGCTATGGTATGCAGGAAGCATTTGTTGCCGACCAGCTACTTACAGTTTCAGAACATTCATCGGATGATCTGAATTGGGCAAGCAATTCATTATTTTCTTCCGTTAAGGTGCTCGTAGTTGCCCTTGTTTTTATAATTTATTCATTACACATACTTCTGTTTATATACTTCTTTTCTATCTCTAAGCAAAAGGTAAAAAGTTGAATCTCGTGGTTGCTCATGGATGAGGCTTTAATTTGCAGTTCTACTTTACCTTGATCTGCTTCCATTTGTAGATAAGATGGACAATAAATTGAAATGCTTTCTAGGAAATGCATGAACAATTAGGGTTAGCTTAATAAAGAAAAATAGGGGCTCCAGATGTTGGAGTCATTTTTGAAACCACAGATTGCTTGATATCTTCTTACTTTTCATTCCATAATTCTTTTTTTTTTCTTCTCTCATTTTGCAGGATCAGATAGTTCCCTTTGTATCTTCTATTTTTTCACGTAGGCTGCTGCATCCTGGGGTTCATCAAAATGTTACTTTTCGTGCAACTATTCAAGACTACAACAAGTACTGGACTGATTCTGAGTTTCAATCCTTATCACTTGATGATCTAAAGCAAGAAATGTTTTCTCTTATTGAGAGTGAGGTAAGTCTCTCTCGGCACTATTGTTGCTTTGTATCAATATTCATTATAACATTGCTTGTCCAATGATATTTTCCTTTTCTCGGAGGAGTGCGCAACTGCATAAACTTATAATTGATTGTTTCTCCTGTCTCAGGGAAGTGCCGAAAACCCAATTTCGATAGTTTATTGCTGGAAAAGTTTTTGTGCTCGATATTTTCATTATTGGTGTAAAAATAACATACCATATGATTTGCTGGTTGATACGACGACTGGTGCTATTGGTTTAATCAGGAAAAATTCGTTATCTTTGTTTCGTAGTTTAGAGAATGTTGAGATACTTATCTATGGTATGTGTCGGGTCCTTGGTTACATCACATCATACGATTTTCCAGAGTAGAAAAGTGCTATTTCTCTGTACTGAATTTGTATCTTATATTAAATTAATTTTGCCTTTTGTATTAGGTGATTTCGATGAATTTGGTCATTTAGTTATCCCTGGCTTGGATTTGCATCATGTCATCTACTATTTTTTTGTGTTTCGTTGGCCATCAATACGTTTTTTGAATCTATGTTATCTAGACATGGTTAAAGATTTACTTGCATAGTTGTGTGCCTGAATTTCAAACGTTCTATTGACAAACCATAAGGTATAGAGTTATAGCTTCAAAAACTTGCATTTTGCTATTTGATCATGTGTACTATGGTATAGGATGTTCGATTTCTTTTTCTTGTCTTGGCATGTTTTGGACCGTCTACAATTTTTGGCAACCTTTTAACATGTGGAAATGTTATCTACTTTGTAGGTACTGGGAGTGCTTTGCTTTAAAAGTTTACAGTGATGGTTGACTACACAAATTCTTCTAATAATGGGGAGTACAAGACCTCCTCCAATCAAGAGGCAGTGGAAGCTACTTTTAGAACATTGAAGTTTAAGAAGTCTGAGGTAGTGGAAGCTACTTTACAACATTAAAGTTTAGGAAGTCTTTTTTGTTGTAACGAATAATGTGTTGAATCTCATCTTATCTCATCTTTTGTTGTATCATTGTGTTGAATCTTGAATTTTATATATAACAATGTATTTACAAAATATATGTTCAGTTGTATGCATTGTTTTATTGAGAAACTGTCACCTTAGTAAAAGAAATTAAGTTTTTAATGACAGTTTTTATGGAGAAAATGTCACCTTAGTAAAAGAAATTAAGTTTCTAATGACAGTTTTTATTGAGAAACTGTC
>JAJJMC010007390.1:1941441-1961282 GCA_023531435.1 Papaver californicum | reverse complement strand
CATCTTTAGGTTATTTAGTCTTTTTCTTACTCCTGGAATTTTCTAGAATTAGTTTAAATCATTATTTTCTAAAATCATCACCTTCACAAGTTCGAGAATCGAACCTTTATTTACCACTTTCTAAACCACATCAGTATGCACCAAAAAGCATTTATGATCTCTATGAGTAGAATAGTGTATCGATGTTGGTTGAGTTATGGCTCTGCTCTGGGTAATGTATTTGCACCTGATAACTTTAGGTTTATCCCTTGGAGATTGGGAAAGTTTTGTGTATATGTAATTGCACTTCTTGTGGGGGGAATTGATGACATCTGCCCGGAAGAAAAAGAATATCAGAGACTAGAGTCAAGGCATTAGTATTATTAATATTATTTGCAGTGGTATTTTTTGAACTTTTAATTAAAGGAACAAGAGAGGAGTTTATAGAGTTTGTGCAAAATATTCTTCTGAGGAGGATGTTCCTAAATATTGTTCCTTTAACATTTTGTTTACTATTTTTTGAAGCAGTTTTATTTGAAATTAATATTTATTTAATAAAATATTTATTTTTGGCAAAATTTGGGACCACATTATTACGAAATGGAAAAGCTTGAATCGTGGCTAACTTGTGTTGACTTGATAAGAGATTACAATGATTAATACGAGTCTATGGATTAACAAATATATGGAGTGATTCAGAAGAAAATAAGTGAAATAGCAAACAAAGAAAATCTAACAAAATAAACATATTCAAGAACAAACTGTTTTCACTAAATTCATCCATCAAACACAAGAAAAAAATAAAACCAACATCCGAAAAATCTAAAAAAAAAACAATTTCTAAAAGGGATATTTTAACTTTGGGTCCCAGAAAAGTGACTAAATTAATGTTTGGGTCCTATAAAGTTCAAAATTAGAGTTTGGGTCCCAGGACCGTCGTTGACAGTTAGGAAAGCTAGTTAAATATGGAAATTACTAACATAATATTAGATTTTGAATTATTTACTAACCCAGCCATTGTACCTTCTGTTTCTACGTGTACGGTGGAAAAGTGTCATCAATCGAGGGATGAGATTGACTTAAAAAAATTCCCAAAAATATTTAGGGTTTGTTGATTTTAGTAAAATCTTAAGCCATATTTCCTGCTACTCCAACAACTTAAATCTCTCTCTCGTTCATGGCCTACATCTTCGAAATCTAAATAATATGAATTTTGATGTCATTAGGGATTCAAGTATTGGTAACCATTATGTTGTTATTGATATTAATTACTTACCTGGGTATGAGAAGATGCCTTGTTATGAATCTGTTTTGACGGATTTCTTTTGTGATCTTAGTCAAAGAAAGTAGAACTCATTTAGTGAGGGTATGAAGAAGGAAGAAGAGAGTAGTGCAGTGGGTTCTATCAAGTAGGAGAGAATGCTTGCTATAAATAATTATTCGTCGGCTGCAGGTGAAAATCACCGACGAACTCTGAAGTACAGTCGATGGATGGGTTCAATCTCTGATGGAAGATTAATGGATTTTGTTGGACTAATTCGAAGAATTTTAATGATTTTGATGGTGGTTCGTCTTTTTGATATGAATTTTTTGTTGATTTTAATGATTGAAAATAAACTTGAATTGGTATGGAATTTATTTGTATTGGATTGGGATTAGTTTGTAGAAAAGATTGGAACTTTGTGATTGAGTTGTGAATTTTTTATTCTGTTTTGTGAATAATTATTCATTTGTTGATTAAAATAAAAAATTAAAAGTATATTGAGATGTAATTTTTGTTGATGAAAATAAAAAAATTAAGATCAAGTAGGCTATTGTTCATCTTTACTGGCGGAAGGGAGAGAGAGCTGTGCGACGATCAAATCTGAAGCTCAATTCTCACCTGTTGGATGTGTTTTCAATTAACACGTGGGATTCACGTGTTAACAATAACTTACAGCGTTAAGCAAATAAACATTATTTTGAAAAATAAATAAATTCCTAATTGTCAAGACGGTCAATCATGGTCCTGAGACCTAAACTCTAATTTGAAACTTTCTGGGACCCAAACGCTAATTTGGTCATTTTTTTGGGACCCAAAATCAAAATAACCCTTTGTAAAAAAACGTAAAATAGTTCAAAATAATTCAGGCCAAATCAGCCAAAAATCTCCTTGATAATTTCCTCAGCAACAACCATCACATCTGGTCGTGTCCCTGTATAAGCAAGGTTTTTGACAGG
Organism: Papaver californicum; assembly: GCA_023531435.1. Taxonomy (NCBI): domain Eukaryota; kingdom Viridiplantae; phylum Streptophyta; class Magnoliopsida; order Ranunculales; family Papaveraceae; genus Papaver; species Papaver californicum. The sequence goes on along the minus strand of JAJJMC010007390.1, from coordinate 1,959,083 downwards.
CTCTGGTGGAACTTCAGGTACTCCAACCAGATTCCCATTGACTTTCTCTTCAAAAAATGGCTCATCGGGTATTTTTGGTATGCTAGACACAGTTTCATCAAGAGGGGCATCTTCATGAATGACACCATTATCCAAATCATGAACTTCGGCATTCAATGATACATCAAGAAATCCCAATGATATGAAACCAATAGTATTGATTTTGACATCCAATGGAACACTACTTACCGTAGGTAAGCAACCGAGGTTAATAGTAATCCTTAATTTCTGGCGCAATTGACACTCTGAGAGTGCAACCATTAATCTTTAATTGTTTGAATCCCTTACTTCTGGATCCATTTGATTCCCATCTCTACCTCTCAAACTCATTTTCTCCTTTACTCTTTCTTAATTCTCACTCTTTGTTCTGGTGTGGTTTTTATTTTTTATATCTCTTAATCTCTAAGGAAAAACCCTAATTTATATCCTTTAAAGTTTATATCTCATTTACAATACCTAATATATCGGCTTTCCATATTAAAATATATATCCTCGAAGATGCACTTTTTTTTCATGACACATGGGATTTTAGACCCACATTTAAGATAAATTCATTCCAATAGAGTGCCTAATTACTAGGAGTAGTATTTAAAGTGAACTGAAGAAGTTTATTTTTAAAGATAAAATTGGGTTATTTTTATCTTTTACTTTTTGAAACATAAATGGTTGGAAACAGTTAATAGGAAAGAAAAATGGCAACATATCATTTGTAATTGGTTTTAATTAAATTAATATCAAAGATGGATCTTTTTCATATTTATTTAAAAATTTAATCAATCTTTTTCTTTTACAAAAATTAGAACTTTAATTTATTTAAAAATTTGATACATCTTTTTCTTTTTTTTTTTAGATTTTTTTTTTAAAAAAAACTTACAAAATTCTTATGTTAAGATGTTGGTCATATTCTGCTTAATATACTCATCATTTGAGTCAGAATTTTCAACGAAACCCAAAATATATTGATATTGGTTATATTCTGCTTATTGACATATTATGTTGAGTTTGAATCTCAACTGGAACCTTAAATGTACCAATGCTGGTCATATTCTGCTTAATGACCTATTCTATTTAGTCATAACTGTCATCGGAACCATTAATGTACCGATGTTGGTCATATTTTCTAAATGACCTAATCATCTTAGTCATAATCTTCACCGGAACCCTAATTTATGTACCAGTGTTTGGCATATTCGTCTTAATGAATTTTTCTATTGAGTCAGGATCTTCAATGGAACCTTAAATATATCGATGTTGGACGTATTCTATTTAATAACCTTAATTAGTTGAGCCAAGATTTTCAACGGAACCCTTAATATATATTTTATTATTGTTGGTCATATTATGTTTAATGACATCATCAGTTGAGTTAGAATCTTCACAGGAACCCAAAATATATCGATGTTGGTCATATTCCACTTAATGAGTTTTTCTATAGAGTCAGGATCTTCAATGGAACCCTAAATGTATTGATGTTGGATGTATTCTTCTTAATAACCTTAATTAGTTGAGCCAGGATTTTCAACGAAAGCCTTAATATTTTACCGATGTTGGTCATATTCTGTTTAATGACTTCATCTGTTGAGTCAGAATCTTCACCGGAACCCAAAATATATCGATGTTGGTCATATTCTGCTTAATGAACTTTTTTATTGACTTAGGTTTTTCAATGAAACCCTAAATGTACCAATGGTGGACATATTCTGCTTAATAACCTTATTAGTTGAGTCAGGATTTTCAAGGGAACCTATTTTACCGATGTTGTTCATATTCTGCTTAATGACCTCATCAGTTGAGACAGAATCTTCAAAGGAACCCAAAATGTATTGATGTTGGTTATATTCTGTATATTGACCTATTCTATTGAATCATAGTTTTCAACGAAACCATTATTGTACCGATGTTGGTCATATATTATGCTTAATGACTTCATCACCTAGTTGAGTCATAATCTTCATCAGAACCCTAAATGTATGGATGTTGGTTATATTCTGCTTATGACCTATTCTATTGAGTCATAATCTTCACATGAACCCCTAAATGTATCGGTGTCGGGCATATTCTGCTTATGAATTTTTCAACTAAGTCAGTGTCTCCAATGAAACCCTAAATGTACCGATGTTGGTAATATTCTGTTTAAAAACCTCATCAGTTTAGTCAGAATCTTCATCAAATCCCTAAATATATCGATATTGGTCATATTCTTCTTAATGACCTATTTTCAACAAAACCATTAATATACCAGGTTGGTCATATTATGCTTAATGACCTCATCATCAGTTAAGTCAGAATCTTCATCGAAACAATAAATGTATCGATGTTGGGCATATTCTGCTTAATGATTTTTTCTAATCTATTAAGGAAAATATATCTTATTTTTTTATATTTGTGATTGATAGTTAGATCAATGGTAACATCTCTGCTTCAAATAAAAAAAATGATACTAATAGTCTTGAAAATTAAGGTTTAATGCAAACAAATGAAAAAGATCTGGGTGTTTTTTAACTGAAGGGCATTTTGGAATCTGAAAGAATTGGGATTATTTTAATAGACGAATTAGTGACTAAAAGTGGTGTTTTGACAACAAAATACAAGACCAACATGTACTATTCCAAACAAAATAAAAAGGTTGGAAAAAATTGTAAAGAAACTTTTTCTTAATTAACATATTCATGATTAAATTTTTTTTAATAGAATTACTATTATATTTTTTATTAAAAAATTACTAATAGAAAGTACTAAATCTCATATACCATACTTCTGATCAATAAGAAGTACTTAGTCAATCTAGTCTTCTTGTATCATCTACCATAGATGTCATATCTTCATGGTTGAAATCCTGAAACAATTGTTCTTGAAGTTGATCCAATTGTCCTTGAAGTCGATCAACCAGTTGTTAGAGATTGAAAAATCGCGATCAAAGGGACAAACGCATCTACTCTCCCCATGAACCAATTCCACATGCTGTCCCTCGACATCAACTGCATTAATCTCACGCAAACGCCAGTAATCTGCATGCTTTCTCATATAAATTATAAATATGCTTACTCTAGGCTGAAGAACTCTCACATCGTACTATGAGATCTTAAAATCGTCTCCTAGGGTATTTCTAAGTGAATTAAATCTAACATGACCCATAACAAAAACTTGGTAGCAATAGGATTTGCAGTTCATTCTGATAGAAAGGGAAGGAAGAGTGATTTGCAGAAGAAAAACAACTTTGATTGAGGTATGATATTTTTCTACACATATTCGACTTGTTTCATGTTATAAATGAAGATCTAAATGAACATACCAGATCAAGTCACAAGTGTACACCTACAAGTCAGAGTTAATGGTACGCAAATTTCGTCAATTTGTTAATATTGGACTATAAAAATATGAGAAAACAACTAAAAGAAATGTGGTGTTGTATTCGTATAAGACCCATATATCTATAAAAAGAGTTATATGGAAACTTAAATATATAAGGTGTTGGCAATGAGATATTGTGGCCGATATAATTTAGGTAATTGGAGTTAATGCAGAAAAAAATTTAAACGAGATGGATTTAGATATACATGAAATATTCATTTCATATCTCATTATTTATTTGTTGCCATATTTTTAGTGACATGAAAATTGATATATTATGTATACTTACGAATGGGTCTAATGATATGGAAATTTAAATATTTTCTGCACTTATGAATAATTCTCCCTTTATAGTCATTTATTACTGTTTTTTTTTTCCTCACTCCTATTCCCGAGAGAAGCCTATCTAATTATACAGGTGTTGGACCTGACTAACAACACCTGGTTAGCCATATGACTAATTTGGTACACCCCTACTAGTTTGGTACCCCCTATCAGCAATCTTGAAGAGTACGAGTTAAGGAGGAGTCATGATGGTTTAGGAGTTGTTGAAAATGCCTGAACTTCCAAGGGATGGGACATTCCAAAAAATGCCTTAAATGGCTATTAATGGCATCTTTAAAGACACTATAAGAAGGGTAGGAGAAATAATTTCCGAAATACAAAGAATTAAACTAAAAATGGAAAGAAGTTTAGCAGCAGAGAAAAATGGCAAATCAAGGAGCAAATGCCCCAGGAAACAATTTTCCTTCAGCAGCCTATAATCATGCTAAGCAAGTTGCTCTAACTATAGATCCAAGAGAGTTAGAGAATTTGAAGAATTTTTTACAAGATGCTATTGATGCAATCAGAGAGCAGAATATGAATGGGTATGTCAAGAAAATGCTGTTGAGTATGCACTATGGAAGCAGAAGAGAATGATAAGGGATGCATGGAAACAAATGAAAAGAGATGATGATGATGAGTATTTTGTTTGGAGGAAAAGTCGCAGTGCGACAGAGAGTGAGTCTGATGAGGATGAGGAAAGCTTTGATAAAGAGGAAGAGATATCTGAGAAAGGATCTGATACAGAAGATAAACGGAGAAGAAAAACTGAAAGGATTGAGGATGCTCGGTATGAAAAATACTTATCAGAGAAAGGGAATCCTTCAATATTTGCAAGTACCATGCGAGAACATTAAACGTTGCTTCAGATAGTGAAACCATTGATGGGCTTGATAAAAATCGAGAGCCTCTTAAAGATGAAGATGCAATTGATGAAGAAAAAGAGGATGAAGATGAGAGTGATAGTTCTGAAGGAGATGCTGGAGATGGGTATGGTACTGCTGCTGTAACTAGTAGTGATGAGTGTGCATGCAATGAAGAAGTTAATTACGACAGCAGTGATGGAGATGATTATGATTAATCATCCCTGAAACATCAGAAGGACCAAGGTTGTTAAGCTTAGAATTTTGCATAAAAATGACTACCAAGTTTTTCTTGAACGGGTCTTTTTGGTGTTTGCTGCTCATCTTTCTGGGGATGGTATGAAGATTGGTGAAATTTCTACTCTTTTTTTTCTCGTACAACTTTAAATTTTGTTTTTAAGGGTTTAGACAGTTTGTTGGTTTGTTTTTAAGTTGGGATGTAAAGTTTGTTGGTTTGTTTTAAGTTTTTATGATGGGATGTTTATTTTGCTGTTAGAACTATTATCTATTTTCTGGACAAAGGTTTTTTTTGTGGGATATTTGTAAGTAACTGGCAGGGGTTTAATGAAGAATGAATTTTTTTTCTTGGTATGATTCTTTTGATAATTTCTAGTTTTGATTGCTAAATTTGTGATTTCAATTTGAGAAAAATGATGTATAAAACTTCTTTGAGAGATTGGGGAGAAAACAAAAGAGAACCAGGCTAGGAATTTGTTGATAGCGATTAAGAATTGTTCCAAACCAATTATCATTTTTATCTTCTAATTTTCACCATGGTAGATTTTTGTGGTTCATTGGTAGGCCGGAATATTTGAGTCCAATTTTGTACGTGCACACTCTCTAACGAGTGTGCACGTAAAATTTTAATCCTCACCATTGATTCAATTTTCGGAGTTATGTAACGAGGGTCGAGATCCTAAATATGGAGGGTAATGGGACCATCTGTTAACTACATCCCTTGCCTATTCGATACTTGTACTTGATAAAGTGAATCTAGAGTACCTTAATTCTTTTCTCTTTTTTTTTGGAATCACCTTAATTCTTTCCTGGGTTTGACAATTACGTTTCCTCAATTTGATAAACCATAGTAGTATATTTCATTCATCTCATTACTTATAAGGTTATATTGGTCATTTATGCTAAAAAAGTACTATAATATACTTTATGCTCCAATTATTTATAATGATTTGAAAAGACATTTATGCTAAAAAAAACGTATAATATTTCATGATCCAATTAGTTGTAAGGGTATTCTGGTTATTTATATTATAAATTGATATGTTACTATAGTACAATGGTAAAGTTGTTGGTTATGATACCAACGACTTGAGTTCGAAAAAAAAATCAAAATAAAAATGAACTATTATATCGAGTCTGAATCTTCACCGGAACCCTAAATAACGGATGTTGGTCATATTCTGCTTAAAGACTCATTCCAATATATGAAAATGAATCTTCAGAAAAACCCTAAATCCTAAATATACCGATGTTGGACATATTCTTCTTGAAGACTCATTCCAATATATGAAAATGAATTTTCACAAGAACCCTAAACCCTAAATGTACCAACGTTGGTCATATTCTGCTTAAAGACTCATTCCAATATATGAAAATGAATCTTTACAAACCCTAAACCCTAATTAAATGTACTGATGTTGGTCATATTCTGCTTAATGACTCATTCCAATATATGAAAATAAATCTTTACAGGAACCCTAGTTTGATGTACCGATGTTAGGCATATTCTGTTTAAAGACTCATTCCAATAAAAGTGAATCTTCATCGAAGCCCTTAATGTACCGATGTTGGTCGTATTATGTGTAAATTAATGACTCATTCTAATATATGAAAATGAATATTCACCAGAAACCTAGTTTGATGTAACGATGTTGTTCATATTTTGCCTAATGGATCATTCTAATATATGAAAATGAATCTTCACCGGAACCCTAGTTCGATGTACCGATATTGGTCATATTCTGCAAATAGACTCATTCCAATAAAAATGAATCTTCACCGAAACCCTTAATGTACCGATGTTGGTCGTACTCTGTGCGAATTAATGACTCAAATTAAAATATATGAAAATGAATATTCACCGGAAACCTAGTTTGATATACCGATGTTGTTCATATTCTGCTTGATGACTCATTCTAATATATGAAAATGAATCTTCACTGGAACCCTAGTTCGATGTACCAATGTTGGTCATATTCTCTATATAGACTTATTCCGATATATGAAAATGAATCTTCACAAGAACCCTAAACCCTTAATGTACCGATCTTTGTTATATTCTGCTTAATTACTCATTCCAATGTATGAAAACTAATCTTCCCAGGAACCATAAATATACCGATGTTGGTCATATTCTGCTTAATGACTCATTCCTATATATGAAAATGAATCTTCATCGGAACCATAATTGTACCGATATTGGTCATATTCGGAAGAGCCATCACCCGTTGTGAGGCATAATGTGACGCTGGTGTATTGCATTATGTCTGTGTAAACATCTGAAATAGTTTGTTCTTAATATCTATGAGACTTTTCCGATGTATGTTGGCAAATATGATCAGGTGGAAATTCAAAAACAAACTTCGTAAATGCTTAGATATTTCTAATGGGTCCCAATCTCTGATTAACCGAAAAATCTATACTGGAGGTCTAAAATCAACTAATTTCAAACAAAATAGGTCAAGAAAAATAAAATCAGTACGCAAGTGTATATTTGACATAATTATTTGGTTGGTTAATTAGCTAACAGATGGGCCCATTACCCTCCATATTTAGAATCTCGACCCTTGTTACATAACTCCCAAAACTGAATCAATGGTGGAGATTAAAAGGTTATGTAGAGAGTATGCACAAAATCGGACTCAAATTTCCTTTTGGTTCTCCTCGAAGACGACCCTTATTCCGGTCTGCCAATGAACCACAAAAATTTACAGAGGTGAAATTAGAAGAGAAAAAATATAATTGGTCGGGAACAGCTGATATCCTGATACATAACTCCTTCAATTTCTCATTTCATCTCCATCCATTTCTAATTCCATCGATTTGTGCTTCAGAAAACTTCATCTAGAACTGTAATCAGTTATTAGTACTTCTGTGAAACATCGATTTAAGCCTAGATTTAGGTTTAATCTATCTCTAATAGAAGTATTGACACTAATTCATAATTTTGGAAATGAAAATATAAGTTATCTTCATCTAAGGTATGCTATTCATTCATTTTTCTCTGAATCAAATTTTTTTCAACATTTGAGAGTTTAATGATTTTACAAATTGGAGGTTACAAACTATTGATTTTGAATGATGTAATTTCTGATTGCGACTATGTACATCTCTATCTTTCATATCTATACGTGGTTGTAAATTTTAGGTTTATTTGTACTGATGTTGTTGTGAGTTGCATCATGTTTTGAGGATATTTTGGGTGATTATGAACATCACAGTAGTATGCTTTATGCCTCCACCAAGTAGTTTTATGTGTAAGTTGGTTATATAGGTTGAACACTATGCAATCTCGATTCATGTTATTGACAGATGATCTAAAGCTTGTTATACCTTTTAAGAATATTTGGTTGTTGAACTTAGACTCAGACATATTATTTGGGTATAGGATATCAATATTAATGAATAAAGCTTGTATCCTGTTTTGAGAAGCAGCATCTCAGGAATCAAGATAATTTTAGGAATCTTTTTGATTGTATTCGTTGTCAGATTGTAGAATAAAATTAGGTGTGCATAAGCCTCTACCAAGTAGTGTTTGTGTCAATTATGTGCAAGTCGAATACGACGCAACCAACGCAAGCCAATTTTTGTTAATCACGTATTTGACAGAAGATATATAGCTTGTGATTCTTTTTGAACTCGTATTCTGTGCTGGAATGTTATTTTTTTTTTCAATTTCAAACATATATAAATGTTCATAATTTGTTCCCTTCGCCAGATTATAGATTAAAACTAGGGGTGTATATGCCTCTCTACCAAATAATATTTACTGTTAATTAGATACTGTTAGCACAAGGCTTTAACCAAGAAGATGGGTAGATTTTTCAGAAACCTTTAGTCCAGTTGTGAAATCTACTACAATCAGGTGTGTTTTGACTATTTATTTGACAAAATATTGGGATATTAGACAGTTGGTTTGAGAGGTTTAGTGGATTTCTGGAGTCTAATGGCTTTCTAAAATCAGTTTGTGACCATTCCATGTTTTCTTATAAGTATGGTGATAAGCAAGTGATTTTACTTCTTTATGTGGATGACATAATACTAATTGGTTCATCATCAGTCTTACTTGATTCCTTTGTGGCTGTGCTTAGCAAGGAATTTTCAATGAAGGAGCTAGGTGTTTTGCACCATTTCTTGGGTATTGAATGTACTAGGTCTGCAAATTCTATTCTTCTTACATAGAAGAAGTATGCACTGCAACTTCTTAAAAAGGATGATATGTTAAACTGTAACCCTGCTAGGACACTAGTTGTTGCAGGTCCAAGGATTTCTCTATACAATGGTGATCCTCTGGAAGAAAACATTATTCAGTGACTCATCATTTGCATTAGACCCCTCTCCATTTGAATTCTTCTTTGTACTTTGATGATATGTATTTCCTTAAAATAATATAAGTTCTGCAACCATTTTTAAACTTATAACATCATTTCCATTCGAACACTTACCCAAAAATCCACCAGCTCTCTACAAAAGAATTCAAATGTCAAGAAGGCTTTACCCATTGCTAGACTAACACTCGAAATCAGAATCATCAGATTCCTCTTCTACCTCATCTGTCTCATCAGATTCGTTTTCATCTTCATATGAATCGTCCGCTTCGGAATCGATCTGTTGGGCCAAAAATGCATCATTATCCCCATTCATCTCATTTTTGCGAAACTCGTCAAGTTACTCTTCTAGGTCTTCAACAGCAGCATCCTCTACAATCACTATTTTCGCTGAATATGGAGGTGGTGTTTCACTTTTATGCGCAACAACTTGCTCTTTATCTTCCTCATCACTTGCATCACTATCGCTCGGAAAATATTCTTCCACCCTTGCATTCCTGATCTCCTCCGCTGTCTCCAACCTCATCTTTTTTTCATGCACTGCCTCAAACCTTTCCTTCTCGGCGTCATCTTTGAAGGGATCAAGAGGATGCTTCTTTGGTAACACTTCTGGTTTCTCTTCCTGATCCCTTAATACTGCACGCACTTCTTCCCAGTTTTTTCCCGAGCTCAATATCACGTAACAAGTCTCTTACTCTGTTTTATACTTCCTCCAGATCATCCTTGTTCAACTCCCCTATCAACCACATTATGGTGATAACCTTTCTTCTCTTTCATTATCTTCTAACTCTTTCAATTGTTGCTCAGTCATGGGGGCTTTTCCCTATTCTCTTCGTCGATCACCACCACAACCATGTTTGATTGATTTAGAAAATTTAAATGCACAATTATTGATAAATATCTTCCTCTCTAAATTTCTCTCTGAAAGTATTTGGAATTTCTTTAGTTTCCCCTATTAATCCTCTTTTAAATTAGTCTCACTTAAAAGACAGAACTGTCCCTAATAGACTTTCAGAGGTCACGCCTAGTCTCACTTTCGTTTAGGGTTTATACCAACTGACACGATGTGATTTACCTCTAAAACTGTGCATTTTATAAGTCGCATTAATTTGTTAATATTGGACTGTAAAGATAGGACCATTTATATAAAAAAAGAGTGTGATATGGAAACTTATATTTTTGGTGTTGATAGTGAGATAAAGTGGACGATATAATTTAGGTAATTCGAGTTAATGAAGAAAAAAAACAATTAGGGTATTTCTTCTTCTTTTTTTTTGAAACATTTTTCGGAGATGGTGATTTAAATTATTTGGAATTTTTGGAAACTAGATTAGATTATTCTTTCAAAAAAGAAAAACTAGATTAGATTAAAAAAGAAATTATAATTCATTTCATATGATATTATATATTTGCTGCCATATTTTTAGTGATATGGAAACTGAAATATTTGGTGTACTTATATGGAATACCAAGAAATTAGGTAATCGAAGATAATGCACTTAACCTAAAAAAATTAGGGTATTCTTATTAGAGTTATAAGTAGTTATTATAGAGGTCGTACAAACCACACCAACATAAAATAAAATAGGGATACATAGAGTATAGGAGAAAAATGAGTTCTAAGAGGGATAACAGGGATGAAACTGATAAGAGAATCCGACAATGTCCTCGACTAATGTCTGGGTCCCGTAATTGAAGAATTACAATTACTTTGAGTGGGGTGACTAAGGTTCCTGGTGTTCCTTTGGATGCTGAAATTCATGATGAAGTCGGTGGTGTTGAGGATGTTTATGTTCCTGCTGAGATGTTCCTGTTTGTATTGAAATTACTAACGAAAATCCTGAAACACCAGTTAATGAGACACTACAAGATTCTGACATACCAGAAATGCCCGAGGAATTTTTTGAAAAGGTAGTTCTAGCTATATCTCACCAACCCAAAAATCCTTTGGAGATTGATGAAGCAGAAATCGCCAAATCTGAGGATGACAAGCCCAAACCTGTTTTATTTTTTGAAGCATAAGTGATGGAAATTAAGGTTCATTTGATGGTTGTTTTTTATTTTCTTTTGAAGGGTATTTTTTATAGTTTTTTTTCTGTAAAAACTTTGAAGGATGTTTCCACTTCTTATTTTGTTATTTAGGAGATGGTAATGTTTATGATTTCTTTTATTGTTTAAGTCTAGAATCATGAAATAAACGAGGGTTATGAGTTTTAACCATTTATAATGTGCAGAATGGGATACCCACTCTAACTATTTCTTACTTTTTTATTCTTATGTGGTGAGCATATCACTCTTTTATTTTGAAAACAAATAAGTGAAAAATAACTATAATTAGCTGAAGATATGGAAAAATAATGTAGGAAATTTTATAGTTACCTATAACAAAAAAGACCAATTAATTTGGCATTTTATGTATGATTTTATTATCTCCTTGATTCGTTTTTACGACTTTAAACATGTAACAAATGGCTAGTAAAAAAAAAGTAAAATCAATGAAGTTACCCGTAATCTTCTGCAAAATTACAGAAAACAAAATCACCAAACAGGTACTTTTCAGACTGCAGATAAAGTAAATGGAAGAAATGGTTCTCTATCTACTTTATAAAGCAGCTTTTTAGGATAAATGGGTACTTAACACCACAAAGTTATTTTGATGGGGTGTTTCCCCAAGCATTTGCATCTCTACAGAGAGTAAAAGCTCTTACTGTTCCCCTACCGCCATTTCATATTTCTATATATCTAATAATTATACCCGTCTAATCACTCTGATGATGTGCTTAAGTGGTTTAATCACTCTGATGGTGTGCTTAAGTGAGTTTTCGACAAATGGAAACCATACAACTCATGTAGCGGGTGTGGGAAATGCTTATGTTATCAGGATACACTAACCACGACTCTTTTATTTTGAAAAAAATAAGGGAAAAATAACTATAATTAGCTGAAAATATGGAAAAACAATGTAGGAAATTTAATAGTTTCCTGTAAACAAAAATGAGCAATTAATTTGGCATTTTATGTATGATTTTATTATCTCCTTGCTGTCGCTTTTACGACTTTAAACATGTACACATGGCTAGTGAAAAAATAAACTATAAAATAAATGAAGTTACACATAATCTTCTGTAAAATTTAAGAAAACAAAATCACCAAACATGTACTTTTCAGACTGCAGATAAAGTAAATGGAAGAAATGGTTCTCTCTTTTCTTTCTAAAGCAACTTTTAGAGATAAATGGGTACTCAACACCATAAATTAATTTTTATGGGGTGTTTTCCCAAGAATTTGCATCTCTCCAGAGAGGAAAAATCTTACTCCCCTACCGCCATTTCAGATGTCTATGTATCTAATAATTATACTTATCTGATGGTGTGGTTAAGTGGGTTTAATCACTCTGATGGTGTGTTTAAGTGGATTTTTGACAATTGACAACCATACACCTCATGTACCCGATGTGGGAAATGCTTGTGTTATCAGAAGACACTAACCACGACTCTTTTTATGAATTCTGAAAATATGGGCTGTTGGGCTGGTCCATATAGTAGTGGGATAAAAGCTCCCTATAACACTACAACCTCTAACATCTGCCTGCCTCAACATAGTCCCAATAACTTGAATGACTCAATTTATGATGAAGGTAAGGAGTATGATCTGTTGGCTGAAAATTAGGAAAAATATAATTCGAAATACATAAATATTATACCCCCAAATTTATTTTATAACCTTTTTTGTAGTTCGTTAGAGATAGGAAAGTATAGTTTGTGGTTTTGGGAAATAAACAATTTTATCCTAAAAATAAGATAACCCCCTTCCGATATTCTCTGAGAAACTAACCATATTGGTTAGAAATCAAAAATCAAATATTCGGAAAGAAAATTTATGGAAGAATAAAAAAACCAAAATTTCGAATCTGTATTCTAAATCATATGTTTGGCGGGATGATGAAAATGAAATTTTGGAATTTTACTGGGCGGGGTGATTTGAAAATGAAAATCAATTCCCGCTTAATGTTTTGGTCAAATAAGAAAGGTAAGTTCTACTTTCTTTTCCATCCAGTTTTTATAACTTGATTTATTTTTTTGTAAAATCATAATTATATTACTAACTCTCATCTTTACAGAGAACCTATCTAATCACACTTGCTCGTTCTACTGGTATTATTTCGACAACCCATTTTCAATTAAATACTTATATTAGTTTTTTCTGTTTGTTTGATATCATAGAATTAGATGTTAGATATTATAGGTTCTTTTACTAGTTAAAACATGATTTGGGTTTTTATTTTGGCTATATCAAATAAGTAGTTACTGATAATCATGTGTTTTTTTCAATCTCGGTTTACTTTTATTTTTCCTTTTGAAAAAGGGGTTCATAATTTATTTTCTGATCTTAGATATATATGTAATATAAAGGGTTTCAATCAAGATGAGATTGTGTTTGTTACAATGATGTTTTATGCTTAAGTTACACACATCAATGAGTTTTTATCAGTGTTCTATTGGAGGGCTTCTTTGAATATAGAATGCAGGTCATATAATTGTAAAACATGCTACTTTTGCTATTGGTTTTAGCTAATATTATTCCAAAATAAGCTCATATTCCTAACTGGAACATACGTACACAGTTTATGTTATGGGAGATGACGGCCATAACGACATGTCTGAGGATGAACAATGGGAATATTCCGATGGTGGTTCAGGTGATGATTCTTTAGAAGGAGGAGCTGAGGACTATGACAGTGACTCTCTAGTCGAAGTTCCAGAAGATACTTGAGCTGATATGTATGAAGAAATTTATGGTAATGTTTGAAATCTTGTACAGTTTGTTTTTACTAAAACAACACATTTATTCTAAGGTTGTTTCTGCTATTTCCAGATAATGCTGAAGAAACAGAAGCAGCAGAAAAACAAGGGGAAGATACAGAGAAGCCAAAAAAGCAAAGTAAGGAGAATAAGAATAGAGGGGAATGGCGAAAATAGTTAAGATAAATAAAGAGTTTGAAAATGAGGACCCAAAAAAATATGAAATAAAAATTAATAATTTTCAAAGATCCAACGACAACACAAATGTGTATTCATAGTTGATAAACGCTTAATTTATATATTTTTACCGTCTAATTTATATTTGTTAGTACTTATGATTATATTAATTAACTATTTTATTATGTTATAGGTGGTTCGCGTAAAATTCAGAGTTATAACTAAATTGGCATAAATACCAGAGTTATTGTTAGTCCGTGGTACATTACAGTGAGCATCACCGTTGAAAGATGAACACACGGTTGGTTCAGTAAAAGGTTGGACGTGAAGTAGAGAGACAGTCAGGTGGGGAGACTTAATTTGCACTAAAAGAACAGGCTATGGAGTTGCTTGTATGGAATGATTAAGTCTGACAGACAAGTGGTCTAACAGGCTAGGGTCCAAAGTGTAAGACGTTGGCTGTTATTGGTGAGAAAAGTCACGTGAAGAGATGATGGTCAGGTGTAGGCTAGAGTAGTGTAAAAGAGTATGGAAGATTGAAAGGGACGTGAACAACAAAGTGATTTAAAGTCTTCTATTTTGTTTTGCACGGTCAGGTGGAGAACCTAAGCTAGGCTATTCCAAAAAGGACGGATTGATTGGAAGACATCATGAATTAAAGAAGAAATAACGTGAAGTGAAGAGGACTAGGTTTTATAGGCTGGGATAGACAAGACAAGATGGAAAGGAAGGACGTGAGAAGGCTAGGGCTAGGGTTAGGCTGTTGACTGATTGGAAACTAAAAAGAGTATAAAAGGTCGGCTAGGTTTTCACTTTTGGGAGGCAGCCGGCAACGCCTGGATGAATTTTTATTTTCTCCTGTATACAGACGGAGGGGACAGGATTTTTGAGATTTTTTTTTGGTTAATTCTTCTTGGGAGGCGTCAGGTCTAATTTGAGTGTACAGGAGTTTCTGTATAGAGACAAGATAATCATACATGCTATTTGGTTCAATCATCTCTACTCTTTTCTTTTATTATTTTTTTGGGTTTTAAGAAACCCATCTCCATGTTCTAATTAATTTATAGCTAGGGTTTAATGTTGAACCAACTTACAGTTTTAGATCAATTAAATGATTTATTTGGTACAGACCATTATGATTTGAATAGAGTAATTTCATGATTTTGATTTATTGAATTTCATTAAACAATTGTGACGTCTTTTGATGGTACATGCTTGGCCTAGGTTTTTGATGTTCCATGCTTCTGGTATACAGTTGTTATTTTGAAAATCTACTTATTGCAAATATATTTGTCTACTTATTTGATATTTCATGCTTGGGTTAAGGTATGCTTAGAATAGGCAGGTATTATTTGTGGACCTAAAATTAGTTTCGTACAATTTTCTCGTTAACGCAATTTTATGGTGTATGCTTGAGACTAGGGCTTTTTGATGCACCATGTTTAGGGCGTCCCAATGATATTTGCGACTCTAAATATTCATGAGTTATGTTTCACTTCAGTAATTAAATAGAAATAGTGGTGGATACTGAAAACCCTGGTTACCGACTCTCCCATTAGATTTATTTTTATTAGTTTAGTTTGTTTTATTATTTTATTAATCAATATAAAAATCCAAAAATATTATCCTTGTGTAGTTGATTAGAGATATTAATTGCAGTATTTCCCCGCTCTCTGTGGGTTCGACCCATACTTGCCGTTATCTACTAGTTAGACGCCGTGCGATTGCGGTTATTTATAGAGGGTAATCTAAAATCCCATCAATATTTATCTGGGCTACTTGGTCCGTTTAAAAGTTGGCCTTCGCCATATGAAATGGAAAAATGTCGATCCAGACATAAATGAGACAATGTGGGTTTCAGTAAAGGTATTCATCTTCCTTTATTCATCGTTTTTGGGTTGTGTAACTGTGGTTAACATATCATTAAACGGTAGTTGTATTTTGACCTCCCCGATTCAAGGAGGGATGATACCATGTCACGTCTTGGTACTCAACTGCGGGACTTCAGAAGGAAAATGTACAACAAACATATAGATCCCTATCTTGATAACCCAGAACAACTTACAAAAGTCCCCAAAAAGTATAAAACGGTTGTGGATAAAGAATCCTGGACCAATTTTGTACAACATGTACAATCACCAGACTTCAAGGTTAGAGGATACACATTGCTATATTTACCATCGATCCATGCTTATTGTCTAACCTAACATATTGATGAGATTATTTTTACATCCACTGCAAGGTTAAATCCGAAAATGGCAAAAAAGCAATATCACACTCCAAATACCCACAACGGACGGGACGTTCAGGATACGTGTGATTAAAAGAAAAATTAGTAAGTCCCTTATCTTATTATACATCGCACTGTGAAACTGATCATTGTTCTACCGATTTTGTGTTTCATTTGTCATGTTGTGTATGTCTCATATAAGTAGCAACTTGTAATGGTATAGGTATGTATCCTATTATAGAATACTCATATATTACACACTATTCTATATTGTTTCCATATAAGATGCTTTGGAATTGATTTTCTATCTCACATTTGATGTTTTAATATATGTGACTGGATGTAAACTCCTACGTGTGTTTGACAACTACCAGGACAGAAAAGGAGGTATTACCGAAGATCAACTTTCTGATCGGTGCTTCATGTGGAGAAAAGAACGAGAAAACAAAGATGGAAATTTACCAGATGAATTAATCAGGGAGACGACAGATAAAATTGTGAGAAAACCTATTAAAGCTCATGTTTTTTACTAAATTAGCACAAAGTTTAAATCAAAATTTAACATTTTTTTTTGAAGAAATTTTATGCACAGTCTGAGACGCAAAAGAAATTCAAGACGGAGATAAAAAGGTTGGTCATAAAGAGGATGCCCTAACTCTTTTGATCGGAAAAGATAAAGGTGGGCGTGTGAGAGGAGTTAGCTTTGGGGTGACTGCTAGCATTTACTGGAATGGTCACGGACGATCGAGAAAATAAGACTCTATTTATAAACTAAATGAACATATGACAGCTAAGGATCAACAATATGCAGAAATGAAAAATTTGCTTAAGGCATTAACAACGTCCATGGAGTCTTATGGACATCCCGTACCAGAAGTTGTGGGCATGATACTAGGCAATTCTGGGGAACAAGTAAGTGAACTGAGTTATGATTGGATAGTGTGTGCTTAGGGCAACTCCAGCAGCGCGATCAAAATCAAAGATTAAAGATCAAAAATTTTGATCTTTGATACGCTGCAAGAACAGCCATGAGTAGTCAAGCGAAAGGCTGGGGTCGCGTTTATATTTGACGAAGTGCCAGCGTAACGCTTGAGAAGACGGACGAACTCCTGCTATCTCGTTTGCTCCAGACGGTGTGATAGTGTACCGCCTGATGTGGAGCGAAATTCCAACTCTTTGCCCAAGTCAAGACGGTATCCTAGCTTTTTGCCCAAGTCGAGACGGTTGATAGACACATTTTAGTATCTAAATTGTACCTTAGTTTCTATTAAGTTAGTATTCGATTTTGCAA
>JAJJMC010007390.1:1885417-1941041 GCA_023531435.1 Papaver californicum | reverse complement strand
TTGAAAAAATATATAGTATTTGGTATTTTAAAGTTCTCCCTGTCTCCGTCGCCTAAGCAAGCGTGGAACGCAGGATCCATGGGAACTTGTAAATATTTTTATTTAGTAGTAACCGTTGAAAATAAATGGGGAGTATCTCGACACACTAGGTTTCATCTCGGTACTGACCTTCAGACAGATATGGGAAACATCGTTCGCCTTGGTCAACATTTGCGACCTTCTACAGTCTACTTTCATCTTCTAAGTCTTTTCATGTGATGTGTGGATGGATAACTGTCTGAGTAGAACTCTGTTGTCTTAGATATGAATTTTAGTACGCTTGAGTTAACACTCGTGTACAGTAATTGGACCCATAAAGGGTAATGGTCCCTATAGCCGAATATCTAAGTAGCCAACTAACTAGCTTATTTAGTGTCTACCCTTAATCGTTCACGTGTTGCTAAGATCTAGATCCAGGTTTTGTGGGTATACCTCTTGTAAACCCTCACGAGACAAAATTACATCAACGGTACCCTAGCTTTCCGCCAAATTTGAGACGGTACCCTAGTGTGACGGTACCCAGCATTTCGCCCAAGTCGAGACGGTACCCCAGCACTTCGCCCAAGTTGAGACAGTACCCCAGCACTTCGCCCAAGTCGAGACGGTACCAAGCACTTCGCCATGTCGAGACGGTACCCTAGCTTTTTTCCCATGTCGAGACGGTACCCTAACTCTTCGCCCAGTCGAGACGGTACCCCAGCACAACGCCCGTGTTTTTAAACGAAATCCTAGCCCACCGCTTGAGTCCAAACGAATTCTTGGGACTTTGCTTGATTATAATTTTTAGTAGGGGATCAAAGATTACTTTTAATCTTGAATAGTGGATTTCGTCGATTATATTTAATCAATGATCGCACGGCTGTTGTTGGTTTTTGGCGATCAAAGATTACTTTTAATCTTTAATCCGACTTTTAATCGACCCGCTGCAGTTGCTCTTAAAAGAGTAAGTTTTAATTTTTAATTGTTTCTAATATTGTTCAACCGCACACTTCAGAAAAATCAGAAAAAAAATACATCATCATTCATGCAGGTAAATGATGGATGACCTAAAAACTTCTCTGATCGATCTAAGCATAATATATCTTCAAAATTGGATGATCGGTTGACAAATGCACCTGAAAAATATTTAAAAAATGATAGGAACTCTGTACGAAAGAAGTCTTCTAGAAGTGGGAAAAGGTCTGCTGGATCTAATTAGCAGCACACTCATGGTACAAGAACGACAACCCCTTCTACTGAACCCCCTGCGTCTCTATTTTTCTCAAAAGAAGTCTATGTCTCCTCCATCTACGGGGGAATCTCATAATAAAGAAGTTCCACTGTGAAAATTAAATATATTTTTTCCAGGCACTTAAATCTATACCGTGTTGGTGTTTTCTATATACGATGTTCATACGCCATGTGTTCTGCAGGGCTTAGGATGCAAACTTTGGTGTGAAATGGAGTATAAAATCGTTGCCACAGGTATATCGTACCCGCTAAAGCCAATAGAGGTGTTTTTTGGCCCAATAATGAAGAGTACCATTGACTGCCATAGCGTCCGGATTAATGATGTTAATGATGAAAAAATCAGGTTACTCGTACCCCATGCCGGGATAAATTTTTTAAAAGATGTTGGTATTGATACTTTAATATTTTGGCCACCAACCCATACCATCATGAATAACAAGGTTGGTTGTTTGGCTTGTTTGCTTTATTCATGGAATATGTTTTATACAAACAGTCTTATCTTGTTTGTATTTATAGGGATATGAGACACAAATATCCTATCAACCATATGAATCACGGATGCTAGTAAAAATTAGAGAACCCTATAGATCGATAAATGTGGTTACCTATTTGATAATGAGTTAGTTTTGCAGTGTGCTATAATTCCATAATTGTAAAAAAGGGTACACCCTTCATTTAAGTTGTTACTTACATGGTTAGAAAATGATTTTATCCATGTCTTCACATAACCAACGCATTCACATTGGACTTTGGTATATTTGTTACACGAATCCTTTATACTACTCTACTGTTGTTGGTAAGCAATCCAAAATTTGGGAAACCTACCGATATTGTGAAATCACCAACTCCACCTAATCCAAGCCAATCTCAGATTAAGACAACTAAAGAAGTTCCAAAGGTATGTATTTTTTTTTATTTTTTATACTTGTATTTTAAATGTAATACCGTTTTTGAGTTTTCTCCTAACGGTGTTCATATGCCATATACTAATCCTATATACTACTTTGTTGCTGCAGCTAAGTCAACCAAAACCTGGCCAATTTATCAAGACTATGAAATTACTTGCTCCACCTAATCCAAGCCAATCTCAGATCAAGAAACCTAAAGTAGTTCCACCGTATGCATTTTTTAATTTTATTTTAAATCTAGTACCGTTTTTTATTTTTTTCTTTAAGATGTTCATATGCCATATATTTCTACAGGGTAAAAAATGTATCATTTGGGGCAATAGTAGGGAAAATATCCTGGCTAGAGGCAGAGCTTTCAAGTGTCAGGAAAACCACCTATTACTTTGTTGGGGTATTCATGAAGCGGCTCAATGCTACAATATCTCTATTGATAAAGTATAAATGGAGGTTACTGTCTACCCGTACAAACTGATGGTATGGAAAATTTAGGAAATGCTCTTAGGAAAACGATTCCTTGGCCAAAGTCTTATGTTCATTTTGCTGATCCTCCTAAGGCTAAGGTTAGTTGCTTGGATTGTTTGCTTTGTTTATTGAGTAGTTTTTTACATAAACTGGTCTATCTAGTTTGTATTTATTAAGAAGGATATCACATAGAAACATGTTATCAACTATATGAATTAGAATGCCAGTGTAAATTAGAAAACCTATACAATTCGAGATATGTGGTTACCTTCATAAGAAACTCCTTCACCTGTTGATGGTGAGTTTTTAACAAGGGAGAAAATTATAATACTCTCCTTGTAATGCTGCTTCTTTGCCTAGATGCAGAAGCATAAAATAAATATACATTAATTCTGACAAGCATCATAATTTTGAATACTACTCCTATCCTACATTCTGCAAGAAAATCGAGAAAAAGGATATTCAACTCCTGGCTAAATTATCCATGCAACTCTTTGGAATATATATGCACCATAGAAATTTCAGAGCTTTATTCAACTAAAACCTCGTTATTTCATGTGCATCCATGCAAACTACTTGTATAAAACAAAATATATTGGTTAAACAAAATTGCAAACATTTAGAATAGAGGCGATGATATATCTGAATGAAAACGTTAATTAGATGCATACGATCTAAATTGTGGAGTCGCATCAAGCATAATTTCAAGTTGCAAACTTCCGCGGATGAATCTCTTGAAGATGTTCTGTATGCACTGCAAAAAAGTTAAGCATAAATGCTAACAATTAAATCTCACGAGACTAAGAAACCCTAAATAGGCCATAGTCATGGTCACTGCATTAGCAAATGCCAATGACACATAGGCAATAACCCTGGCATCAACAAGTACAGGCCTTAGTAAGCCCTAGCCATGCTCCCGACATGAATGTGTGATGCGTGTCGTAAGTGCAACAAATTACACGATATATTTCCCACTAATAAAATAATAATATAGTTGTAGTAAGGATCGTTCCCGCAGAGAGCTGTGTAATTGATATATTATTTAGATTAGCAAAACTAAGAATAAAAGTAAATAACTAATGGGGATTAGTTTTTTAATTAAGTAAAAAGAATAGTAAAAGGAATAGTAAAAAGATAATAAGAAAGAAATATGATTAAGGAGTCGTTCTCCATTACGGAACGTTGACTGAATTAATATACTTATCTATCTTTCGTCAGAATCATTCATCACCAACCATAGAATAGCAGGTACGCTTAGCTATCCCAAAACTCTTTGTATCACCGGATAACATGTATAATTAGTCACCAGATTCTATCCAACTGAGCCGCCTTGAGGTACGCTTACAAGGTGTAACTCGATCGAACGCTTTAAGATTTGTAAATTTATGTTTGATCCTAGTAGTTAGACTCGGTACGCTCGGTCCACTTTCTAGTGTTATCTTCACACATGATTGCTCCACAGAATCCTTATGCAAGGTCTCGCGTTCTCTACTTGTGTAGGAGATGATCGACAATTACGGATCACTCTACTCTCTACTAGCAATAGATTGATCAATAGAATAACTTGGTTGCGCACCCAAACAATCTAAGAATCAATGATAAACCCTAAATATAATGAAAACAAACGATCATAATAATAACTTCAAACAAACTTGTATTAACTAATAAAGCTTCACGCTTAGAATATTGAATTCATCCTTAATCAACAAAATAATTAGCTACTCATATTACAAAGAAGATTGGTTTCCCCCTAATGGGGTAAACCCTAGGTTTTTGATGTAGAATATAGAATATGTGATGGATGTATATTGTTTGAGCCTTAGATGTCTTCTTTTCATAGCCTTCAATGCTTGGCCCTCAAGTATCCTCTCTTTCTAGGGTTTAGAATCCTATTGGAACTAAGTTTTCTTGATTTGGAAGTCAAAAACGTGTCAAAACGGACCCCTCGGATTTCCACAGTCGGCATAGATGTTTCCCCACTAACAATGCCGACAGTTGGTAAAAGTTTTTGCCAACAAATCATCTACCGTCAGCATAGATTGTTTTCTAATGAGCAATGCCGAATGTTGAGCTGTTGGTGACTTTTTTTTCGTCTCGACTGTTTTGTCCATAACTTGTTCGTCCGAACTCGGAATGACCTCATTCTTTCGCCGTTCAATTTGTATTCTCGTTCTCCTCAAGATGTTTTTAAGAACTTATGTATTTTAATGAGTAGAATTTTTCTTTGGCCCTTCTCCATTGGTAGACTTCAATTCCTTGTTCCTTTTAAGCACTTTGTAGCTCATTTTTGGATGATTCACCTAATATAAGACATAAGATAATAAAAAAAACTTAATAACAAGTAATATGCAAGAATTATAGATAATACTAGTATTGATTTGACACTCAAAACATGTGAATTATGCACTTATTAAATTCCCCCACACTTAGCTTTTCCTAGTCCTCGAGCAAACTACTATCTAAACTAACCTAAACTAAAATACAACAAATCTGTTTTTCGAGGACACAACTACACTTAGCATGTATAAAAAGCCTCTAAACCCCTAGGTGTCCCTAATGGACGATTTATAGTTTCGTGAGGGTTTACAAGAGGTATACCCACAAAACCCATTTTCCAACTTTCAAACATTCCAGAGCACATGCATCCAAAGAGATACGAAACCATAAAGTTTATGCACACAAACAATAAGAAGTTAGAAGTTTCAAAGAACATTATTCTCATGCTTAATTCTTGAATTATGAGAAAACCACCATATGAAAGAATCTAGGTTCGAGAGCGATCGAATGTTTCTGCCTCACCAAAACGATTTTATGAATTTAACACTCAAAAGACGTACTTTATGGTTCTCACATGTGTGTAGGCAGGAATGAAGATAGAAATCCTGCACATGTTGAATGGTATGAAGGAAAAGGAACCTTCCGAATCATATGAAGATGTTATCCCCTAGAACGTGGGACGAAAAAGAACCCTTTTTTTATTTTCTAGTGACCTCTAAGAAAGGAAATCAACCACTATGTGAGGATGGGAACACTTACTTACCTTCCCGATTAGCAATCAACACCACTCTCACAATATCCAATAGAAACGTTTTTAGTCTTCGGTCTTCAACTGTTGATGATGAACTCTTGAACTTAGTAGACCTTTGAAAAATTGTAACTCTTTCTTCAATTCCTTGTTGTTTGAAACTTTTTTATAGATTTCTTTTTCCCCACGACCTTAGTGAATGAATACAAACTAAAGTAATAAAAACAAAATTTTCTTGTCTTTTTTTTTTTATACTCTTTTTTTTTTCTATTTTTTTTTCTAGAACTTCAAAATAAAATACAAATTGAAAAATAAAAAAGAATGAACAATGAAACTATTATGGTCGTGGATAAGTACTTTACCACTTGATTCTTCACAACTTGTATTGTCTTGATATCATGAACTTCACTAATTCTCATATTTTGATTTCTTTTGCTCTTGTACATAAGTCTTCAACATGTATATATAATTCTGCTCGTTGTATTGTTGCTTTACTTGAATCTGAAATTTGCTCTTTCTTGTACCGTTGCTTGTAAACCTTGATTGTCTTCAACTTTCCTTTAGATTTTTGATGCTCCTCTTGATGATGATAATGATATTTCTATGGAATTGTTGTTGTTGAGAGAGAGAATGGTGCCAACTGCAAACAAGATTACAAGATAGAGTTAACAATTCCGATGACACCCTCATGATTGATAGAAATAACATTCAAGAGATCAAAAAGTAGTGGTGAAATTGGTACCAGGTTGGGTATCTTATCATTTTACCCGGAATTTGCGCAGATGAAATACTCTAAACATACAATTGAAGGTTTGGTGCCTCATTCATGGGTATTGAGTGATCAACTTCTCTAATATTGTATTCTCTTCCGGCGGTTTAAGTTTATTTTGTCGGTATTACCTCTCAACAACTAAGAACTCCGAATGTAGTTCTCTAATACTTCTAAGTTCAGTTATTTCGGTCAGAAATCCGTATGTAAACTTAGATAAAAGTATACAAAGTGACTCTAATATCTCTAAATATTGGAGGTTTTCATGCGAAGATGTACAAAAAGTTCAAAATTCTACCTATGAAAGTGAAAATTTAAATACTATATATGCTTAACCACTCCCCCACACTTAAACTTAAATTGCCCTCAATGTAAATTGACTCTTCCAATGTAGAATCAAGATGGGAAATCCTAATATGATATGAAAAACTAATAAAAAGCAAAAGATAAAGATAGAAATACAAAACCAATGGGTTGCCTCCAATTCAGCGCTTAGTTTAAAGTCCTCATCCCAACCTTCTGGTTAGCGCCCGTAAACCAACAATCTGAAAATCTGGGGATCCACCCCAGATGATAATCTGCGTTCCTAATAACAGCTTCACAAAAACGTTAGCAAAAAATATAAATATCGAAACTGTTATTTGGTGGAATTTTCCCCCACACTTAGTCTTTTCTACACTTAGAAGTGTATAAAGAACATAGAACAAAGGAACTTCTTTGGGTTCTTCTCGGTGAACCCGCACAGTGTTAGAATCAAATACATCTAGTGGTAGATAGTTAGAAGAAAAATAATTCGTAAGGATTTTTGTAGCATATATACTCAATCCTAAGTGATCTAGCTCCTTAAATATCGGAACAACCTTTTGGGGAACTATTTCAATTTGGGAAGGATCAAAAGATACAAAATTATACAAAGGATTAGACAAAAATTTTACGTGATCCTCATCGTGGGTATGCAATGAATCACCTTATATATGTTGTGGTCCTCTACCAAACTTTTTGAAAGACATTCTTTATCAGTTTCTACTTCAATTGAAATCTCAGTGTCATTATTATCCTTGGCAAGCGCAATTGGGTCTTCCACAAAATTAATCAATTTGGTTTCTTTCCCAATCTCCATCTCTTCATCACTCTCATCATCAGAATAAGAGTCCTCTCCCAAGAATTCTAGTTCATTAGTGCAAATCCTAGGATCATATGTATGATTCTCTTCCGAAAAAATAATCGGATTTACTACTTGCAAATCAACTGGACTAAGAACATTGTAATCTGGATATTCTTTATAACGTTGATATGCGTTTGAGTATGTTATCCCATTTAGAACAATGGTTTTGTTATACCAAGGCTCCTCATTTTGAATAGACGAATGATCATTATAATGACCCGTAGTTGGAATAACTTCACCATCGTTGCAAGGAATTTTCAAAGGTTGTTCATCTTCATAATAGTCTTTATCGTTCTTAGGAATTTCAAAATTATTTTGGTTTTGAAGCCAAACTTCTTCCTCAAAATTTCTCTGAATTCCTTTGAATCTCTCGATGTGACTCTTCCCAATAATATTGTTGTTGATGTTGTTGTTGTAACTCATATAACTCTCGATCTTGTTGTTGAATAAATTGCCCCATTAGCCTTTGGAGTTCTTGGGATGTACCTTCAGTCTTTTTGTTATGCTCGTCCATATTTTGATGAGACTCTTTCATCTGTTGATTTTCTCGATCCAAATTATCCATAAGTTGTTGCATTAGATCTGCAAGACTAGAAGAATTATTAAAAGCATAATCCCATCCTTGTGATTGTTCACTTACATACCCCTTGTAAGGTTGTTGGCATGTATGATAATAACCATAAGGTTCCATAGGGTATTGGTCGTAACCAAAGGATTGGTTTTGATTATACCCCTGATATAGTTGGTAGTTGTCATAAGATTGAGATTGAAAACCATATTGATCACCACTTTACATGGTTGATCTTGTGCACCGTACATGTTATTTCCGTAAGGAAACATGACGATACACAAGAAAAAGAAAAATCTAACGAAAAACTAAAAACTAAAAATCAAAGTGATACTTACAACCTGTTTTCAGAATCTACCTCCCGCTTTTGACGAGTGGATAACACCTTCAACGAGTTGTTAACACCACGAAAACCTATAAATCTAAAAAACAATAAAGAAAAACGTGAAAAAGTCTAAACTATTAAACGAACTAAAACAAATATCAAATCAATTAACCACTGCTCCCCGGAAGCGGCACAAAAATTTGATGCCTGTCGTAGCTGCAACAAATTACTCGATATATTTCTCATTAATTAAATAATAATATAGCGATAGTAAGGATCATTCCCACAAAGAGTTGTGTAATTGATAGGTTTAGATTAGCAAAACTAAGAATAAAAGTATATAACTAAAGGGGATTGGTTGTTTAATTAACTAAAAAGAATAATAAAAAGATAATAAGAAAGAAAGATGATTAGGGAGTCGTTCGCCGTTACCAATCGTTGACTGAATTAGTATACTTATCTATCTTTTGTCAGAATCATTCATCACCAACCGTAGAATAGCAGGTACGTTTAGCTATCCCCAAAAATCCTTGTATCACCGAATAGCAGGTACACTTAGTTACCAGATTCTATCCAACTGAGTCGCCTTGAGGTACGCTTACAAGGTATAACTCGATCGAACGCTTTAAGATTTGTAAATTTATGTTTGATCCTAGTAGTTAGACTCAGTACGCTCGGTCCACTTTCTAGTGTTATCTTCACACATGATTGCTTCACAGAATCCCTATGCAAGGTCTCGCGTTCTCTACTTGTCTAGGAGATGATCGACAATTACGGATCACTCAACTCTTTACTAGCAATAGATTGATCAATAGAATAACTTGGTTGCGCACCCAAACAATCTAAGAATCAATCATAAACCTTAAATATAATGAAAACAAACGATGATAATAATAACTTCAAACAAACTTGTATTAACTAATAAAGCTTCATGCTTAGAATATTGAATTCATCCTTAATCAACAAAATAATTAGCTACTATATTACAAAGAAGATTGGTTTCCCCCTAAAGGGGTAAACCCTAGGTTTTTGATGTAAAATATAGAATATGTGATGGGATGTGTTTTGTTTGAGCCTTAGCTATCTTCTTTTATAGCTTTCAATGCTTGACCCTCAAATATCCTCTCTTTCCAGGGTTTAGAATCCCATTGGAACTAAGTTTTCTTGATTTGGAAGTCAAAAACGTGTCAAAATGGACCCCTTGGATTTCCACAGTTGGCATAGATGTTTCCCCACTAAGAATGCCCCCAGTTGGTAAAAGTTTCAGCTACCAAATCCTCTGCCGTCGGCATAGATTGGTTGCTAATGAGCAATGCCGACTGGTGAGCTGTTGGTGACTTTTTCTTTGTCTCGACTGTTTTGTCCATAACTTCTTCGTCCGAATTCAGAATAACCTCATTCTTTCGCCGTTCACTTTTTATTTTTGTTCTCTTCAAGATGGTATTAAGAAATCCTGAATTTGGATGAGTATAAATTTATCTTTGTCCCTTCTCCATTGGTAGACTTCAATTCCTTGTTCCTTTTAAGCACTTTGTAGCTCCTTTTTGGATGATTCACCTAATTTAAGACATAAGATATAAAAAAAAAGTAATAAAAAGTAATATGCAAGAATTATTGCTAATACTAGTATGGATTCGATACTCAAAACATGTGAATTACGCACTTATCAATGTGTCAAATAAAAGCCAATAAGTTAAAGAAAATAGCCAAAAGGCCAAAATTTTTTTTTTAAAAAAAAGCATGAAAAAGCAACGGTAGCGCCAAGGCTAGGGCTAGCACCGGATCCGTACCATGCCCTTACCGCGCCAATGCTCCCTGGCTGTGCACTAATGCGCCCTTGCCGCGCCAATGCTCCCTGGCCATGCACTAATGCGCCCTGGCCATGCACTAATGCTCCCTTGTCGTGCGACAATGATTCCTGGACGCGCCAATGTTCACCCGTCCGTGCTAGCACTATTCATCGTCGCTATCACCTTTACCTAAATCCTTATCACGATAAGTTGACATAAAATTCACTAATAGCATTATTTTACAACAAGACTCATTTCTTTGAAGCCATGACTCACCAACTCCTACGAGGCATCAAATCATATTACATGGGGGGATTAAACATGCGGTTTTGGTCTGGTGGTTAGATCAACATGGGCGTAGCAACACTCCATGACAAGGAAGTTACAAAGTAAGTGGCAACGATTGAAGCAGTTGAAGATATGATGGAGTAATGATCTTGAAGTTTCCAGAAACTTCCCAAGACAAAGTGGACGGTTTCTCCCACAACCTCCGTCTCTCCATCTCCCCACTACCTCCACTACTTTACAAGGGATAATGTGTGTTACCAAATCACTATAAATAGGATCCTCAAACCATTTCAAACATACAGAACATAGAAAAGATAAAAAAATCATTCTCACAAGCTCTGTGATTCTTCGCCTTTACACACCATTAAACTCACACAAACTCCTTCAACTTTATTTGCTTCCCTCCCTTAAGATCAACCCATATCCTCTTTTGTAACTGAAGCAAAACGTAAACAAATATTCTTCTTGTTTGTATTCATTTTATACGATTTTAATCCTCGAACCTAAAAAGTACTTCAACAGTATATTGTTTTTCCTATGAGCAATTTTTAGGTACAAACATTTGGCGAGCACAGCGGGAGACCAACCTCTCGGTAACAAAATTTAATTCTTTAAAAATGGTGGATCTTAGGTCAAGTTCAGCAACCAATCCTAATTCATGTTCAACAGCTGCTACTAATACCGGCAATACCAATGGTGTAATTCCAGAGATCATTCCTCGAAACACCACCACTGAAAATACTAAAAATCCTCTTTGTACCACTGAAGGTGTCAAAGACAAGGAGCATACGTCACCAACTATAGCATATTTGATGAAACGGCAATAGACCTTGGATGAAACTCAAGTAGCCATGGCGACCACTCAGAAATAAGTTCTTACGTTCCTTAAGACTTTAACGGAACAATTAACACCGTAGAAGCGTCATCGTCAAATGGAGCAAGCCAAGAACGCAACTTCCGGTGGTTCTAACACGTCAAAATATAATGCCCAAGGAGATGATGAAGTATAGATCATTACCAACCATGTACCATAAAAGAGTCAACAACAACAAAACTTTGTCACCTTTGAAGACATGGAAAGGCTCCTGTGAAATTGTAGAAAGGAAGATTCATCTTCATTCCATCAACACCAACCCCCTTACCCAACAGAAATTCAGAAGGTTGCACTACCGAATGAATACACATCCCCTCCATTCTCATTGTATGATAGCACAGGAAACGCTCGAGAACATGTTTCTCGATTCTTGAAGTCACTAGGAGTGCAAGAATATAATCAAGTGTTGCGACTCAAAGAATTATCGAAATATCTTATGGGAAGAGCCTACACTTGGTACAACAACCACACTCCCAACAATATCTCTAGTTGGTATCAAATAGTCAATACCTTTTATGAAAAGCATTTTTTTGTCTATGAGGAAATCACTCTTTCGGATTTGGGAAGAATGTTCCAGAGAAATAACGAGCATCCTAACGAATACGTAAAGAGGTTCAAGACACAAGCTCTGGACTTCCATGACCAGAACGTGACTGGGCAACAATTGGTGGAGGTTTGCATTAATTGTATGATTCATGTTTATTGTGCCTTATTAGAAACTTTATGATTTCAAACCTTCTTTGAGCTACATGAGGCCTCCAAAAGATCAGCAACAACTGCTCCAACTTTGTTGGAAAGGACAAGGCACGCCAAAAAAGAAAGTAATGGAGACACCCTTGGAAGTAGACATCTGGTGAACAAACAACACTCTACCTAATAATCCACAGGTGTTGTCACTAATGAAGGA
Organism: Papaver californicum; assembly: GCA_023531435.1. NCBI lineage: Eukaryota > Viridiplantae > Streptophyta > Magnoliopsida > Ranunculales > Papaveraceae > Papaver > Papaver californicum. Next base: position 1,928,691 of record JAJJMC010007390.1, on the reverse strand, counting down.
TCCAAGAGAAAAGCATCACCTCAGTCGGCAACACATGCCAATCGTACCGCATCAGCCTCGACGACAACACCGACACCAATTCAAGGGCAAGGCACAGTCGAGATTCCGCGTCAGTCACAAAGAAACAAGACGGATCTAACAATCCCAGATTTCCCCTTTCCCATGGAGGTGGACCTCGAGCTACTGGAATTATGGGTACAAAATGGAGCAATCAAGTTACCACCTGTGCGACAACCGCCTACCGAAGAGGACATATCAAATCAAAAGTACTGTCACTTCCACAGATTCATCAATCATCCCACTAACGAATGTAATGGCTTCATACGTATATGATTTTTTGATACCCTATTTATAATAACCGTAATCGCACGGCGTTTACAATGTAGAAGAGGCAAATACTGGTCGAACCCACAGGGAGCGGGGACAATACTATAATTAATATCCCAATTAAACTAACAAGAAATGATGTTTTTGGATTTTTAGAATTAAGAATAAAAAAAATAAAATTAAACTAAACTAACGAAGTAAATCTAATGGAAGAGTCGATAACCATGGTTAATAGTATCATTCACACAAGCATCAACATGGTCATTTATATATTTTTTCTGGAACAGAGAATCACTACAAAACTGATCATCATCAGGATATAATCTTTGGCATTCAAAAACTCTTAATCTTTGCTCCAGACTAGGCAGTATGTATTTATAATACTTCTCATATATCGTTTTTATGTGATTCTTGACTTACCATATGTGAGAAATCAACCTCATGGTATTAGGGTCGATACTCATCTGAATAACTACCCATATCGGAATGACGTGGATGCCAAGTTCCATACCTGAGACGATTATAAGCAAGAACCTCCTTATGTCGTGGCCCATACATAATTTCCCCAAGTGCCATCTTAGATGACTTCTCCTGAGAAGGAGTCATCATCCCAGAAAAGTACCTGAAAAGAAATATTAAAACAAAAAACAAAAAACAAGTAAAATGGAAAAAAAATCCTAAAAAAAAAATAAAAATAAAAAAATAAAAATACTATACAAAATAAAAATAAATAAATAAAATATAAAGTAAAATAGAACTAAAATATAATTAAAAAAATCAAAAATATTAATTACAATATTCTACAACCGCTCCCCAGCAACGGCGCCAAAAATTGATAGAGTTTTTTGATACCCTATTTATAATAACCGTAATCGCACGACGTCTACAATGTATAAGCGGCAAATACAGGTGGAACCCACAAGGAGCGGGGACAATACTGCAATTAATATCTCAATTAAACTAAACACAAATGATGTTTTTGGATTTTTAAAGTTAATAATAAAACAAATAAAATTAAAATAAACTAATGAAGTAAATCTAATGGAAGAGTCGGTAACCAGGGTTTATAATATCCACCACTATTTATATTTAATTGCTGAAGAGAAACATAACTCTGAATATTTGTCTATTGTTTGTTCTATCAACATCACCTATTATTTGTATTAGAGTCGTAAATATCACTGGGATACCCTAAGCATGGCGCATCAAAAGCTCTAAGTCTCAGCATACACCATCAAATTGCATTAGCGAGAAAATTATACGAAACTAAATGTTGATTCACAAATATTACTTGCAATTCTAAGCATATCCATCAAAGGAATTAACCCAAGCATCAAATATCATATAATAATACAAATATATTTGTGACCCAATTAATTACGCGCATAGGTTACTGTATTGTACAAAACCGGTAAAGCAATAACTCATATTATCCTTAAATCCATAAAAAAAAACCAAGAACTAATATATTCAATTCATAATAGTCTTTTACTTAATAAATCAATTCAATTAGTCTTAAAATCCAAGTGGTTTCAACATAAAACCCTAGCTACAAAATCAATTAGAACATGGTCATGGGTTTCTCAAAACCCATAAAAATAAACAACAAAAGTAGAGAGAAAGAGTAAACCCTTTTGATGCCTCTACAACTTCTGAGTATGTGTCTTTTTCTGTCTGTTCTTGTTCGTTGTTTCCAATCAACAGAGCTTCACTAAATCAAGGCGTCTACTCCAATCCCCTTATCTCTCTTTCTGCAACTTGCTTCCAGAGCATCCGCTAAACCCCACATACTCTCTCTGTTTAATCCTCATCCTTCTCTGACTTTCTCTGCTTATATATTATACCCTTCAAAAGAAGTTTGTGCCCAAAAAATGAACTTAACCTCCACCTTTTTGTCTGATGACGTCATCTAACCATACTGGTTTGTCACTACTCACTCCACGTGCTAGCCTGACTTCTCTTTTACGCCCATCGCAAACTTAAATAGAAACAAAGCCTGACACTTTTTGTTTCATGTCCCCACCTTCTAACACATTGTCCCACTCTCTGTACGACTCCACCTATAATAACATGTTGTCGTGCTGACCAACCCAACCTTCATATCCATCAATCATACATAGGAAATTAAGTCACCACTTCCTCATACTTCTTACGCCCGACACTTCTCAAAGCAAAAGCGAAGTACACCGGGTACAAACTCCATAGATTAGCATTCCCAATAAATAGGTCAATTCCACTAGCAATTTCGCCCGTTTGGCATATTTATTTGTAACTTCGGATTCTATGCATACCACCTATTAAAGGGATTAAAAATACATTATTGATATAATTTAAGTACTAGCAAATATAAATTAAGCGGTAAATATGTATAAATTAAGCTCGTGTCAACTAGCACCTCCAAGACTCTCAAACAGGCTAGCAAATCCCGAGGACGACCTATCAGACGAGTTTCGTCGCACAATGGAGTTGTACGTGAAGCAATTACCATAAGAGGACGTAACGTCATATATCCGAAGGTTTCGCACATAAGTAAGTCATATCCAACAACCTTCTTTGCAACCAGCGATACCACGTCCCATCAAAGCTTGGGGACTTGACCCTGATATCAACCATACTCTGACTCCGCGATGAGAATGGAAAGTTGACCCTTTTCAAAAATGGATATGAATTGTCTCTACTAGAGATAAGCAAACTATTAACTCGGGCATCCATAAGAAATGGCATGAAGTTAAGCGGCCCGAACCCAATTCCTTCCATATCAGAGATACAGTGGTAAAAATCACAGCCTCTACCGAAAAGGAGCCGTATCTTATCACCGAAACCATGATCGGCGGTTAATACAAGCTTGTCAACACCGACAAGTCAGAAGGGGTGGTCATACATGGCAAGTGGCTTACATCTCACAACGCTTAAAAAATTGCATCACCACCTCACAATATTTCCCTGTTTATGCAATATCTGTAATTCCTCCAAAATGTTTGCAACATCTTGCATTCATACTTAGGATTTCAATTTATTAATCAAGCAAAGCATTATTTCCTTTAAAAAAATATATATGTCCTCACAAATCATTCAAAAAAAACCCCTACCTACTTAGAAAAATCCCAAAATAAAACAACAAAGAGTCATATATCTCAGAAAACCTGTAACACTCAGAAAAACTACAAAAAGTCCTTGAAAACCGGTGCAATGCCTTTGGAATATGCCTTATCCAACCTCCCAAAAATCTCAGTTGCAAGCTTCAATTCCCTAGAAAGCCTCTCAACTTCATGTCCAGCCTTGGTGACCGTGTCCAAACTAGGATTCATGCCTCCTTCCTGCAAACGCTTCTCAATAGCTTCAAAATGACGACGAAGCCATGCGACATGAGCTTAGCTATTTCAGCCTCATATCCAAAGCATCCTTTCATTCTTAAAGCACTATCGCGGAAATTTTTCTACGAGGGAGATAAATCATCTCAAGCACAATCGACAGTAATATGGACACATCATTCCCCAAAGTACGGTAGTTCTTGGGGTTACCTATGAATAAATGGACAAACTTCTTCCATACTTTAGTGTATATCTTAGCATAGGGGTACGGGAGACTAAAGCCGCCAATGCATACATAGTCAAGTCAATTCCTATCAAACCTGAAGTCAAAATGAACTCCAACATTTGGATATTCAACTGGTACAATCTCCATCACATCAACATTTTGTACACTAACGCCACTCAGAGTGCTTTCCTCAACAACTGCATCAGAAAGAGATCGCTCATGATTTTGAGATAAAAAATATGCATCACCAACATCACAGCTCATGGTAATCTCCAATCCTTCACTTACAAGTTCATCTATCTGATTTGGTCAATTTCCCCCTAAAAAATAAGGACATTGTAGAGATAATAAGCTAAAATAGCTTAAACACAAGGAATTGAAGCATCATAAAGTTCATAAAATATGTCCATTAGCAAACTAAACATTTATTAAAAATTATTTTGGTTCATGTCATATGGTTTAGAAAAGGTATGGGTCATTTTGCAAAAATGTCGTCAGAAACGTTTTTTATATAGCCCTCCGGAGGAACTAAAACTGGCGGTAATTGGTAAAGAATTTGGGTATGATTTATGTACAAAATGATTCATATGTATGTCTACTATAACATGCTAAAAGGGCGTAACAATCTGAGAAGCGAGCTAATAAGGCCAGACAAAACGGTCGACTATATTACAGCTGAAAACCTATAGAAATCTTCCTGGAAAGGTTTTCGACACTCTGTGTTAGGTCTTTTTCACCTAGCAAACGGACTCCAAATTCAAAAATTATTTTTGCAGAAGTTATGTCTATCTCTTATCTAAAGAATGAGAGGTCAAACACCTCATTCTGACTTTGGACGAATATTCCATGGTCATTACGGCAAGAAGACCTGAATCTGTATTTGTTTGACAGCGAAAATCGCTAGAATTCTATATGAAATCATGCATGGTTCTACACATTTGGGGGTTTAAGAATTATAATTATGTCATTATGATTTTAAAATAATGAGAGAGACTTACTTGGAGTTGCAACAAGTTATTTGAAGCAGAAGGCACTTCGTAATATGATTCACCGCCAAGTTCTTCATTCTCAACCCTGGATTCTTTGATTACTTCAGTATGTGATGATTTCTCAAGTTCCTGGTCATCTTTATCTTCTTCCTCGGAGATTCTAACCACAACGGTGCTTTCTAACGTTGAAGCATTTATATTGCTAGTCATCTAAGCATAATGGTTATTCACAAGAGTCAGAATCCATCAAATTCAGCAAGACATAGAATTGTTATTTAGAAATTTCTAAGGGAAGCTTTACTCACGACATAAACAGATGAAGCACCAGGAACGGCTGGGACACCAAATTCAAAGGGTCGAACGCTCAAGTCACTCTGACGAGTTATGCTCCCAGGCTATATAAAAATGCTTATCGGAAAAAGTATAAATATGCTTCATACAGAAAAGAAGACTAAGAGAAAATACAAGACACTCACTTTCTTCAAAGGAAGGTCTCCACTCCCAGGCATAATTACCCGTTGCCTTTTCGTCCCAAATTGAAGAGTAGCACTCTCTACGTTATCAGACACAAAGTGTTCTAGGAACCACAACTGCAAAAAGCAAAATTAAATACTTAATTACTAGGTAAAAGATAGTAATTAAAAAAAAAAGATGATTTGAGGTACCTGTGTCAAGCTGATGATCGAGTCACGCTTCAGTTCGGAGGTAATCCTCAAGTTCGGATGAGATGCTAACTCCTCCTCAGAGGGTTCACTGCAAACGTCAGAAGGACTACTCAATATGAAGTTCTTGAGAAGAATAAGATGTGCATTCCAGAAACGAGCATACTCATTAGTAACACGTCCTTTTATGTTGGCCTGGAGAAAAGGAATGCTTCAACCAGAAATACTGTGGACACCCTCAGAATATTGAAGCATATCTATAGAAGGCGTCACAGTGCGGTAGTAAGGAATAAATTGATCGAAATCCATCTGCCGAGCTGCCCTATCAATATTATAACTCTGAATATCGCAACTATCAAAAAAGACGGCGAGAACGTGACCTGAGATACAACTATTCATGAAAGTAGCTTCACCAACACTAGCAATATTACTCTCATCACCTGGGACATAGCATAGGACAATATCGAACCTCTCAGCAAAAGTCTTCGGTGGAATCACATGAGGAAGCTTCCAACCCCAAGGTCTGAAATTCACTTTATTCTTATTATCCATTAAAATGATAAGACCAACAAAGGAAGGTTTCTTCTTACTCCAACGAAGTATTCTAGCATACGCTGTCCCTTCACTTGGAAAAGAAAGACGAGTCTTTGGTGCATACTCAGGGAAATGTTCCCAAAGCCAGGCTTGCATAAACATAACATGGATAAAAGATTCTATCTTGGCATAACCATTGGAAATCTTCATGTCACGAGTAAAAATATCTAAATGAGTGTATAAAATACCAAAGAACAAATTACCAAGAGGAAGATTCTTCCCACCAGCGAGCGCAACAACAAGTGGAACACGTGAAGCCTTTAGTTGACCTCCCAGAGAGTCTTCGAATATGTCTCTAGAAATCCAAAGTACAAGGAACTTAGCAATACAAAAAGGATGATCAGCAGCAAGACCATCAATGCTTGTACTACCATTCCACCGGTGGTCAATCCAAGCTGTATAATTCTTACTATTGCAACCACGAGACTTCTGTAACTCCTCCATCTTCTGAATAAGGCAGATTCCATCATGCTCAGACAATTCAGGAATGTTACCAATAACTGGTAATTGCAGCAGGACAGCCATATCCTCCAAAGTGATTGTTAACTCATCCCAAGCATATGTCGTTGAATGAGTTGGACCGCACCAACGTGAGAAAAATATAAGCAGACCCTTCATGTCTTTGTTAATCTTCAAAGTCTCAGATACTCGTACGACATGGAATATCTTAGCATTCTCTAAAACCACCTTCACCTGAGAATTCTTCAACATAACTTTAGTCCATCATTCCCATTCAAACAAGGGAGTTTGGGATTTCTTAAAGTCAACAAACGAAGGCATGTATTCTCTTCTCTGCAAACAGCACCAGACAAGGCCCTGTGGATAAACACTTTGAGGCTGAGAAGCGCTATTGACATTCAGAATAATATTACCAACATAATCAGGGGCAGCGGCCTCTTCGAAAACGCCATCAAATAACTCATCATGGATGCTGGGCACATCATCTAGAGAAATAACATCATAATTTTTCTCTCATCACGACTATAAGCAGTAACAATAATATTTTCATGATTGTTAGACATCTACAGCGGGTCAAGTAACATTCACATCAACAACTAAACAATCATACACAAGGTTTAGTTTTGTTTTATGTATAAATAGCATGGATATGCAGATACATGCTAAAATCAAGAAAAGTTGCTATAAACCCTAGCGTACCTGGTTGAAGCTTAACAACGTTACAGCAAAGCCAATAAAGGATTTCTACAATCAGAAACAATAATTGTGGAATTAGGGTTTACTTGCAAGATGTTGTCAAGATAAGACAATTATCAAATCAATGGCATACTTAGATAATGCAATTGAATAAGCAATAGTAATTAAAGAAGCAAGTTATTACTCACCCTAAAAAAAAGGAAGAAAGAGTAGAAGAAATATGTGGGCAAGTTACTCACGAAAAAGCAAAAAATATACTTCATGTGAGCACAAACTCACGTAAAAAAAAAGTCACCTGGTCGGTGCCGGAAACCGGCAGGAGGTCGTCGGCGGTGGATGGAAGATGATGTCACCGGCGAGAGAGTTGCTGCTGCTCTGGCGGAGAGGAGAGAGAAGGTCGACGGTAGTGATGGGAAGAATAAAAAATAATAATAAGGGTTTACTCCCTTTTATAGTGATTGGTTTCCAAATCTAGGTCAAACAAGGATTTCCTATTTGAAACCATGCTCTCGTGCCGCACACGGATCAATTTTTGTCTCTCCATCATACAAATCATACGATCCCCAGACGATGCTTTATCATCCCACATACACTACTGCATCAACTAATACTCCTTCAATTATTCAACATCATTGGACCGTCATCAAATCATAATATACGGTAATGTATGACAAACTAAAACTTGTTGATTTATTTTGCTTATAACAATAAAATAATATATGTACAAATCACCATCTAGTGTTTACCACAAAACACATTACCGTTCCGAGCTAAGCAGTGTACTTAATGTTGATGGTGAGTTTTTGACAAGGGAGAAAATTATAATTCTCCCCTTGTAATGCTGCTTCTTTGCCTAGATACAGAAGCATAAAATAAATATACATTAATTTATGACAAGCATCATAATTATGAATACTAGTCGTATCCTATATTCTGCAAGAAAATCGAGAAAATGATATTCATCTCCTGGCTAAATTAGCCATGCAGCTCTTTGGTATATATATATATGTACCAGAGAAATTTCGGATCTTTATTCAACTAAAACCTCGTTATTTCATGTGCATCCATGCAAACTACTTGTATAAAACCGAATACATTGGTTATACAAAATTGCGAACATTTAGAATAGAAGTGATGCCATATCTGAATGAAAACGCTAATTAGATGCATACCATCTAAATTACAGATTCACATCAAGCATAATTTCAAGTTGCAAACTTCCGCAGCTAAATCTCTTGAAGATGTTCTATATGCACTGCACAAAAATTAAGCATAAATGCTAACAATTAAATCTCACAAGACTAAGAAACCCTAAATAGGCCATAATCATGGTAACAACATTAGCAAATTCCAATGCCGTTGGCACATAGGTAATAGCCATGACATTAACAAATTTAGGCTTTAGTAATCCCTAGCCATGCTCTCGGCACGAATATGTCAAATAAAAGCCGAAAAGCTAAAGAAAATAGCCAAAAGGCAAAAAAAAGTCAAAAAAAGCAATGTTAGTGCCAAGGATAGGGATAGCACCGGCTCTGTACCGCGCCCTTGCCGTTCCAATGCTCCTTGGTCGTGCATTAATGCTCCCTTGTTGCGCCAATGCTCCCTGGCCATGCACTAATGCATCCTGGCCGTGTTCAAATGTTCCCTTGCCGTGCGCCAATGCTTCTCGGCCGCGCCAATATTTACCCATCCGTGCTACCACTAATCATCGTCGCTAGCACCATTACCTAAGTCCTTATCACGATAAGTTGACATAAAATTTACTAATAGCATTATTTTATAAAAAGACTCATTGCTTTGAATCCATGACTCCACCAAGTCATACAAGACATCAAATCATATTACATGGGGGGATTAAACATGGGGTTTTAGTTTGGTGGTTACAGCAACATGGGCGTAGCAACACCCCATGACAAGGAAGTTACAAAGTAAGTGGCAACAGTTGAAGCGGTTGAAGAGATGATGGAGTAATAATATGGAAGTTTCCAGAAACTTCCCAAGACAAAGTGGACGGTGTCTCTCACAACCTCGATCTATCCATCTCCCCACTACCTCCACTACTTTACAAGGGATAATGTGTGTTACCAAATCACTATAAATAGGCTCCTTAGCCCATTTCAAACAGATTGAACAGAGAACAAATAGAAAATCATTCTCACAAGCTCTGTTATTCTTCTCCTCTACATACCATTCAACACACACAAATTCTTTCAACTTTCTTTGCTTCCCTAAGATCAACCCATCTTCTCCTTTGTAACCGAAGTTTAACGTAAACAGACATTCTTCTTGTTTGGATTCATTTTGTACAATTTTGATCCTCGAACCTGCAAAGTACTTCAACAGTAAATTGTTTTTCCTAGGAGCAACTTTTAGGTACAAACAACACCTAGCAACCGCTATAATGGATCTAAGAAGAACTCTCATAATTTTATGCATAACTCTACTGGTATTCCGCAGACTACTTCTTCAATATCTCTACAAGAAGTCGCCTACATCTACGGGGGAATATCATACTACAACATCTGGAAAAGTATATTTTTTTGTTGTTAGCGTTTGAATCTATATTGTTAATTCTATAGTTTCTTCTCTAAATGATGTTCACATGCCATACATTTCTGCAGCTTCAAAAATGCACCTTTTGGTATGGATCTAAGGAAAACATCGCTTCTAGAGGTAGTGTTCTTCCTGATGTGGAAACCTGACAGTACATGGAGAAGCTCTTACTAGTGACAACTACGTTGTCTTAATTGATGAGGTTGTAGACCCAACACTCCCTTTGCCCATACATACTAGATAATTTGAGACATTACATGATGCTCGTGCAAGTCAACTGGCTTGGCCGAAAGCTAACTGTATTTTTACTGACGAGGTTAGTTTCTTAGCTTTTTTACTTTATACATCAAATACATTTTTTTATTAGAATTAGTCTATTTTGGTTTGTATAAAGAATGATATGAGACACAAATATATTATCAACTAACTGAAACATGAATGCCAGTGTAAATTAGATATTTGAATTACTAAATAAAGATATTGGGTTACCGATTTGATTGTGGGCGCTAGTTTTTGATTGTGCAGTGTTTCAATCACCGTTAAAAAGGTACAGCCTTCATTCCAGTTAGTTATTGCTGGAAATTTTTTGTATCCGTGTCTTGATGAGAATTCACATGACCAATTGAGTTCACATTGGATCTGGGAATATATCTTGCATTAATCCTAAATTTTACTCTCTTTCTGCAGGAAACTCCGCAACATGGAAATCCTCAGCAACAACCAGCAGTTCAAGTTTCTGATAAGAAATCAGACAGTGATCTAAGAGCACATGTTGTAGAACCTAGCGGTGTAGCAGATAATCAACAGAATACGGAGAACACAACCTATCAACATTTTGGGAGTCAACAAGCCGAGAGTCTATAAACCGAGAGTCAACAAGGAGAACTTGTTGGTGGGAAAACACTGCCCGAAGATCAACCGGATGCAATCAAACAACGACTAAGAAGGAAAAAAAGATATATGTTGCGCCTGAAGCATCGAGAAGTAGGGTTACAAGGCTTAACTCCACTAAGAGAGTGCAACAAACTGATGGGGAGATATCAAAACCTAAAAAGTCAAAGAGATAACGTTATACAAATGGTTCATATTATTTTCCTTTGCAAATGTTAGAGCAAAGCTAAACATGGTACTGTGTGATTTATTAATATGAATTTCGTTATCAATAAATTTGAGATTTAATCACGTTACCTGAACTTTTAATATGACGACGTTGGAAATATCTAGTTTAATGGCCTAGATTACATCGACTTTCACCTAGTTCACGACACGTGTAGGGTTTAAAATTTTATAACGTTATATCCATTTTTTAAAAATATTAAATTTTGGTATGAAATAAACGGCTCAGTTAGTGCCACGTGAACGATTGAAATTTCATCATCTTTCATTGATATCGGCACGTCTATACGGTTCGTAACTTAGCCACGTTTAAAGATATAATATTTTTATGGTATGAAATAAACGGCTGGGAATGAAACCACGTGGATAGCGTAAGATGCATCTAGTTTAACGGTAGATATTTTATCATCTTTTCTATATTAAAACACGTGCACGATATAAGATCTAACCACGTTTCATTAATTTAAAAAATTTTAAAAGAAAATTTAAAAAATAGAAGACTCCTAATATTACCACATGGATTGTGGTTTTATAATCCTATTTAAATAATAGACTTTTGGGTCGCAAGCACGATCACTCAAAATGTCGCCTACACCTTGGAGGTTATCCCATATCAAAATGTTGTCTTTAGATAGTAAATGATCTTTTTGTTTTACTAAAAACCCTTATGGATTAGTTAGTCCACATTCGTATACTATTTTGATTTAGTATTGAATTCTTGTATTTTGTGGAATCAGTCACGTGTACGTATTTAGGTTAATTTATTTAACCTTGTTTTGCATGGTTAGGTTTAAATAAAAACGAAGTTTTAAAAAAAAATTGGCCGTCACTTTTCCTTTTCCCTGTTTTCTTCTTATATTGTTTTTAACAGTAAATCATAAGATAGCCGACTCCTCTTTTGCTTTCCTTTTGGTTCTGTTGTGAACATGAACCCTATAAAGCTCTAAACAATCATTTTCTTTCCTTTAATCTATCTCTTTACTCAAACTACTCAAAGACCAAGTGTATGGGTTTTTATATGAGGCATAACGTGGAGTTAATCAGTTAATCACGATTTTTCCTTGCCATTAATTGAATAAAATCGCCGCATTTGGATTTTAAGCGATAGGGATTTCTACATAATACAAAAGAAACTTATTTTAGCATTATTACTGAGTTTGATCGTTGAATGTTTGAACTATTTGATTCGAATGTTTATTTTCTCATGCGCTGGTATTATGCTTTAATATTTGATCTTGATTTTAACGGCGACTACAGATTTCAATAGAAGAATAATTTGTCCATTATATTTCGCTGGTTCGCTTCAGTTTATTCCATTAGTCCGTCCATATGGTTTTGGTTTGCAAATCTGTGTGTTCTTTGTTTTTTCTTCCAAACTTCATGGTTATATTTTTCTACTGTTTACAAAATTAATCATGCATATGAGCTGGGTTTTAAGGACGTTTTTGACTCCTATATCTTTGTTGGCACGTTTGTCTAACCAATTAGATACCCTTATACATCACAAAGTCATTTTTAATCATCGAGTTTGGTCCTTCTACTTCTTTGATATCGGTTTGCATCCTATTTATGTCGATTACCGCTGCTTTACCATATCTAGACCAATTCCATTTTTTGGTTTAGTTATAAACTTTTAAACTGTTTGTACCAGGGATGTTTCCACTATTGGTGGTTTGTGTTTTCAAAGTAGATGGGTATTATGCCGACGTCCTTTATACTAAAAATTTCGTAACTATCTGCCTGGTTTTGATGACAAACTTAAAGAGAAAAATCAGTTGGTCTTTCTATACTATACGTGAGTTTTATGCCCATGTCACGGTGAATTTATCTACAACTTAAAAACTCTATGTCGACTAGCCGCCTGGTCTCTTTGTATGTGTCACATCCATTTTCGTATTTATGCCTTGTTACCAGGCTTTTAAAAAGGCAAGTTTTTGTAAACAACACTAACTTTCTTAAATCAAAGTTATTGGACATTAACACAAATTTTAGTGGACTTTGTTTTCATGAATAAGAAAGAAAAGGATGTTCTATGTTGTCTGATTTTGATAGGTGGCTTCATATTAGCTTCCTTTGATGGTACAAGTTTTTACTAATCATTTGGTTTCACGGTTGTGGTCGTACTGGTTTTGAATTACAGTAGCATCTTTTATATACCTACGTACATTTTCATCACCAAACTTCCATCACGGAACTGAGATTTAAAAAGTATATTTTATAGTCTTGCTATCGTAATTAATATAGAGTTTTCTTGTCGTGTTTTCGGTATGGATCGTGAAGAGGTATATATACTTCTTTTGGTGTTACTGTATAAATAGTATATGCATAGTGCTTTCATGGTATGTACATGATTTCTTAGACAATTAAGGTTTTATATATCTCATTGTGTAAGTGTATAATTTGCATTAACAAGATAAAATGCTAAGTTCGAAGTCGAAGAGAAAATTCAGAAGAATACCTTATTAAATCTTCAACTGAAAATATTTGTGCACTGAGTAAAATTTTGACTACTTGAAGAAAACTGTTAACGACGATTATAAAAATATCGTATACAAGTAAAAGAATAAAAGAAGAGACGGTAACGATAATCTTTGGTCCAAAGGATATTAGTCGATTAATGGTATAGTAAATTTGGGTAATCTACTTGCTAAGAGGACAGGCTTTTGTGAGTGCCCGTGGGCAGTACAGGTATATGTTGAGATTAGGTATCCATAATAGCTATTGCCCTTATGAGTACTGGTGTAGCCATAATAGCTATCATGTTTATGAGCGTGCACCAGATCGGGGGTTGTCAAGTTTGTTGAGTTTAGGGACACCACTATTCAATTTATGTGTGTCGCGGTGGACACTGTTTGTAATTCTAAAATATTTTAGTGTAGGTTAAAAAGTCTAATTTAGAGAATAAAGTGTAAAACTTATAAAATAGAAGGTTACGAAGGTTTAATAAACTTAAAGAAGTTGTTGGTAATATTTGGATAAATGGAACTTAATAATAAAGGTTCTAAAATAATTTAATAAATTAATTACTTAAATTAGAAATGTGTGTTCGAGTAAACAATCTAAACTGAAATCGGTGAATAATTGAAAGAATATAATTACGCTTTTGATGCATTAATTGTGTTGCCGCTTAATTATTCTTTTGATGCATTATTTATTTATGGTTCATTTTTCTACTGCAATATATTATTTTTGGAAATTTCCTACTGGGCTGTTGTATTCATCCTTTTTTACCTCTTTTTCTACAGAGTGAGATAAAAGCTAGCAGTATTGGAGACTATAATATGTATCATTGGGATTGGGGTATCGGTATTTCAATATCGTCGAAGTGTTTTACGGAAGTTATTAATTACTTTCAATTATAGATTGTAACCATTGAAATTTTTTTTGTAAATATTATTTATTTACTTTATTATATCTTCGAATTTTCCGTAGTTCTAAATTATTCTTATTTATGGACCTACGATAGTGGCGCCGCGTGATTCTGGACTCGGTTCTAATGCCAGAATTAGCGGGTTGTCACAGTAGTACTTGCATCTAATATGAACGGCGGAAATTCCATCATCTTCACCTAGTCTAGAATGAATGTACGGTAAAAGATTGCATCAAATATTGCATTGGCGAGGCTAAATAGAACATATAGATACGCTAAACTAATAATGCGTGTCTATAAGATAAAAAATAGATACTTTAAAAAAAAAATGCGTGTCTATAGGTTAAACAATGGACACTTTAAAAACAATTTTCGTGTCTATAGGGTTACACAGTAGACACTTAAGAAACTATATGTTGTCTATATATTACATAGTAGACACGCTAAAAGACATATCTCGTGGTTAAAGGTTAAACAATAGACACTTTAAAACACATATCTCGTGGCTAAAGGTTAAACAATAAACACTTTAAAAACTATTTGCATGTCTATAGGTTACACAGTAGACACGCTAAAAGACATATCTCGTGTCTATAGGTTACACAGTAGACATGATAAATGACATATCTCGTCGCTAAAGGTTAAACAATAAACACTTTAAAAATTATTTGTGTGTCAATAGGGAACTAATTTCCACTCCAAATGGGATAAAAACTTGGGATTCTTGTTACCATATATACACGCCTTCGACTTATGGCGTAGTTATTTCGCGTTATTTAAACACACAAATGCTGGCGTGTCCAAATATACATAAAAGGTCTCGGATCGATTTGACACGCTATGAGTGAAAATGAATGGTGTGTCCAATACCATATGGCCACGCCAAATTGGCGTGTCAACAGACCATTTTTGTATTAGTGATGTCATCACATACCATAACGATGAATATGTAAATACTAATCAAAGAACAACCTAATGCAACATGCTATCAAGTTTAATCCTCCAAGAGCTTTAAGTTCTATGAATTAGGCTAATCAATGCAATAGATATACTACGAGTAATCTATTTAACATAGGTCAAGCTTCTACATGCAATCACCCAAAGGTTTTGAATACAATTGGTAACCACAATATGCTACTTATGACAAGGTTCATCAATAATTCTGCATCTCAAAACCCTAGTCAAGAAATAGATATGATTCATGGTTATTTAGTAGCGCTCTTAAACAAACATTCACACAATCATACGTGGTGATAATAATCCGTAGAACAAGAACGATAATGATTTGATCGAGATAACAAAACTAATGTATTAATCAGGTAACATGTTTATGATATCCAAATATATCCTTAACCACTATGAAAGGTGTAGCTCATCATGGATTTCTCAAAATCCATGGAAAATATAGAAGAAAGCAAGTACAACAAATCCTAGAAATCGTGATGTTCAATAGCAACTCCAAGCCCTAGCGCCTTGTTCTCATTGTGTTGTTAAGTGTATTGTGTCTTATCTAAGTTTTTAGAAGTCTTCTTATATAGTTCTCTTAAAGTTAGGTCTTTTGAGCATCATCAGAACCCATATTCCTCAAAAATAGAGCCAAAACGTGTCAAAAGTGTTCCAGGAAGCTGTCAGGTTCGGCTACTATTTGGTGATGAATTACCATCCGAACCTGACAAGTTATTTTTGCTCCAGATTTGGTGTCAGGTTCGGCTACTATTTGATGGGTAATTACCATTCGAACCTTCTCCTGGGCACTCACATTTTTTCGTCCAAAACTTGCTCCAAAGTTCGGCTACTATTCTCTAAACTCATTATTAGCCGAAAATTCTACTGCATACTTTGTCCAAAACTCATCTTGGGGTTCAGATATTATCATTTAATAATTATTTAGCCGAACATTCTCCTGGATACTTCAAAAACTTGATTTGCTTCAAGTTTGGTTGATTCATGTTGAGCAATTAGGAGTCGAACTTCTCTCTATAGACTCAATTCTTCAAAGCTTGTTTCATCCATAACTTCTTAATCCGATGTCGGAATAACCTCATTCTTTTTGCTTTGGCTTCTTCTTTCAATTTCCTTCAAGATAGAGTGAAGAAATATTGGATTTGAATGAGTTCCATTTGGTTCTTTCTCTAGCTCCAATCGTAGCACTTGACTTCCTTGTTCATTTTATATCGTAATGAACTCCTTTCTTCTTCTTTAGTTAAGTACACTTTAAAACTCCTAAGAAACTCAAAAACAAACAAAACCAAAGCATAATGATATGAAAACTAACAAGAAAGCAAAGAATTTGAGTATCAAACTAATGCAAATAATGCACCTATCAATGCACTCAATATATGAATAGTAAAGAAGCATCTACATACACAATTTAGAAGTTGTGAGAGCTTCAACTTTACGTTTGAACTTCATATCTTGTGCAAAGACAAATTAAATACCTTATGTTGAATATAAACCTGGAATAATGCTGAGTAGAATCTTTGATATTCTTGATGAAACGAGAATAGCAAGCTACGAAACACCATGAATATTCAATAAAATCACTACTAAAGCAAAGAGAAAATCTTCTTAAAATGAAGAAAAAATCACCCAAATAGTGAAAAATGTGTTGATAAACACCAAAAACAACATAAATAAAAACTAAAAATTAAAATTAAATAAATAAAACTCATTAAAAACTAAAAATCCTTGACTAGATCTGTGCAAGAAGATAATGGAGGCTCTAGGTTTTTTCTTCTTTCATTTGGTAATGGGGAGATAGGAGAACGCTCAACAATGGACCAAAAAACGACGATAAATAACATATAACAGTCGTTTTTCAGGGTTTCACGTTATAGCTCCCGTTTTAAAAGTTTTTCAACGACAAAAAACTTTTTACAAAAGAAAAAACTCAATTTTTTCCAAAATTAATTTTCAAATTTTCAAATTTTATTTATTTTATTGAATTCCTTGATATTATACGGTAAAAACATAATAACAACGTTATATAGAACAATTTTCACATATATTTTAATCGTTACAACAAATCTCTATTTATTATTCTTTTCTTTTCTTCTGTTTACATGTTATATATAACAACTACTACCTCCGTTTCAGGAAAAGAGTTATTATCACTTTTCCAAATTGACCTTTTTTAGGCTAAAATGAAAAAGTAATAGTAACACTTTTCCAAAAACGGAAGGAGTATTATTTAAGAAAATTGATGTAATTTTAAAAGTGGTAAATAAAGGTTCGATTCTCGAACTTGTGAAGGTAATGATTCTAGAAATAATGGACTTAATCTAATTAAATAAAAATCAGGAAAATAAACTAAAGATGATTTTTAGAAAATATGGAGAAAACTAGGAATCAGGAATCAGTTATTTCCAACAATTTATGTGATTAATCATGCAATTCTTTTAAATAAATTAAGCTCAAATATTGCCAAAATAGGTTTTTATGCAAACAAGCAGAGGTAAATCACAAGCATGGGACATCAGAGGTTGTCAACCCAGCATGACCCATCAAACAAAAACACCACTACTGAATGAAAACCGTTTTTCTATTTCGAAACTATGCAATTTTAACAAGTAAAGAATTATAAATAATTAATTAAAAATAGACTTACCACATAAAATTGAGGGAAAAACCTCCTCCATCATCCCAGTAAATAAACTTAGCTCATGGTGGAGAAAACTTGCTCAAAAGATCTCTTCATTGCTCAAAATATTGATTACAAGGTTAAAGAATAGAGCAACAGCTGAACAGATACGTATATAAGTGTTACAAGAGAGGGTTCAGCTGTCACAGAAAGGGTTCTAAGCAACAAAGGTTTAAAAGCTAAGGCAACAGGAGCAGTTTGAATCATCAACAAAAATAAATGTTACTTAGTCTTCTTCTTCGGTGATGGCTGGGTGAAGAACACGCCGGCCGGTGCAGCAGCAGTGACCGGCGATGACCGGAAGTGGCCGGAATTCTTCTGAATTAATCTCTAGGGTTGTGTCCTGATTTCTCTTGGCTTCTCTTCATATATATAGGCTTTACAAACCCTAGGGAGAGTTCAAAACCTAATAGAAACTCTCCAAAACTCTCCAAAATCTTCCTAAATCCGAATCAAACATGGAGTCCTTTTTCCGGCCGGATACACTCCGGGAAACTCGTAAAATTGGTTGTGTGGGTCTTGTATCATTCTCTTCTAGCTTGTGGGAGACTTTGGAGCCGAAAACAACACAAAAATTACACGAGAATCGTACACAGCAGCTTCTCCCGTGTTCCCGATGAGTTAGATCGGTGACTCGCCGAGTTGACTCGCTGGGTTGACTCGGCCGATTCTGGGGTATCCCTTATCCATTCTTGGGGTGCCAATAAAACTTATCCCGGGTGCCTTTAGCACTTTTTGAGCCGATTTTTCCACAAATCTTTATTCTTCTAATGTACCTACAAAAGCATAAAAACACGTAATATTTGCAAAATCAAATACTAACTTAATAGAAACTAAGGTGCAATTTAGACACTAAAATGTGTCTATCAAATACCCCCAAACTTACTATTTTGCTAGTCCTCGAGCAAACTACTCTAAAAAATAAAGTAAAAATCCTAACTCACTTTCGCAGGAATCGCGACTACATTTAGCATATGCAGTAAGCCATAAAACCCCTAGGTGTC
This sequence comes from Papaver californicum, assembly GCA_023531435.1. NCBI lineage: Eukaryota > Viridiplantae > Streptophyta > Magnoliopsida > Ranunculales > Papaveraceae > Papaver > Papaver californicum. The sequence continues at coordinate 1,909,744 of JAJJMC010007390.1, read as the reverse complement.
CCTAGTGGACGAGTTTTGTCTCGTGAGGGTTTACAAGAGATATACCCACAAAACCTTAATCTAGATCTTAGCAACACGTGAACGATTAAGGATAGACACTAAACAAGCTAGTTAGTTGGTTACTCAAATATTCGGCTATAAGGACCATTACCCTTTATGGATCCAATCACTGTACACGAGTGTTAACTCAAGCATACTAAAATTCATATATAAGACAACAGAGTTCTACTCAGACAATTGTCTAACCACCCATCACATGAAAAGACTTAGAAGATGAACGTAGACTGTAGAAGATTGCAAATGTTGACCAAGGCGAACGATGTGTCCCATATCTGTCTGAAGGTCAGTACCGAGATGAAACCTAGTGTGTCGAGATACTCCCCATTTATTTTCAACGGTTACTACTAACTAAAAATATTTACAAGTTCCCATGGATCCTGCGTTCCACGCTTCCTTAGGCGACGGAGACATGGAGAAATTTAAAATACCAATACTATTTTTTTCTCAATTTTTTTCTAACTTTTTCTCGATTGTTTTTTTTTCGATTTTTTTTTCTTTTTTTTTTCTTCTGACACCTAATGTATGTGTGTTCCCATGGATCCTGCGTTCCACGTTTGCTTAGGCGACGGAGACAGGGAGACCACACACATAACTCTAAAACACCAACGTATTATTCATGTGGGGCATGATCTCAACACACTAAATGTCATTCCAGCGCTAATTAACATGTCGATGCTAGGACCCACCAATACTCTCAGAGAAACACGAAATTGTAAATAATAAAACAGAACGTGATGTGGTGGTGACAACTATCATGTTATTTCTAATACCTGAACTCTGTCTCCTTTATGAATAGACCATCTAGCTGGGCACACCAATCCGTATAGCAAAAAAGGCTAAGTTTCCATCTACCTAGAGTGGTTAGTGTCACCCTGAATTGTTCACATGCTTCTAAATTCCAAATCTTATTAATCCTAAAAAGTCTCCCAATACCCCCAAACTTAAATTAAACAGTGTCCTCAATGTTTCTAAACACTGCACGAAAAGGAATTAGGGAAAGATATTACCGTGTCGTATGAGCATAAGTTACCTCCTTAAATCATATAGCAATAATCGGAACAACTTTGGATCATCTGAATCAAATAGTGTTATCCACAATAGAAGGAAACAGCAGCAAGCTACGAAGATAAACAATCGGAACACACTCTGATCCCTATTTAGGTAAACCACATCGACCAGAGGATTGGTTTTTGGCAACTGAACTTCTTTCTGAACAGGAGGATCAGTGGATCTAGCTCGAAGATGATCTTGTACAATGGCAGACGTGCATATGTCAGGTCCCAAGCTAGGGACCTTCCTAAGAGTTAATGGTATAGCACATGGAGAATGATAGTCACCCCCAAACTTAGATTTTTCAGTGTCTCTAGATAGACTAATAACAATTTCCCTCATTTCCGGATCGTCAGATTCTCGAAAACAGTCACTTGCTTCTTCTAAATTATAATCTGGTGGTGCAGAACCTAACAAAGTGCTCACTTCATTAATAACACTATCATTATCGCCATCAATTCTATAGTTGGCTAGGCATTTCTCTAATGGATCTTCTAATGGGTTGAGCCTACGCTGCATCTCCCTAGAAGGTTTGGATTCCTCCTCTGAATGGATCTGGTGCATACAAACTGTTGGGCTAATTCCCTTAATATCTGCTATGGTCCATCCTAAAGCTTTCTTATTGTCCTGAAGCACGGTTACTAGCGTATTCTCTTGGTCACTATCCAAATCTGAAGCTACAATCACAGGTAAGGTCTCTGATGGGCCTAACTCATCAAACTCTAATCCAAAGTGGGCTAGACATTTTTCTAATGGGTCTTCTATCAAAGTGTTTGGTAATGACTCCTGAACTGGGGTCTCTATCATGTTGACGGTTTCTAAGGTGGGGTCATCTAGCTCAGGTGGTTGATTACTAATGTTGAAGATATTCAGCTCAATAGTCATGTTACCAAAAGACAAGTTCATAACACCGTTACGATAGTTAATGATCGCATTAGATGTTGCTAAGAATGGGCGACCTAGTATAACCGGTATATGACTCTCTGGATCAGGCACAGGTCTGGTATCAAGCACAACAAAGTCCACTGGATAAATAAATTTATCCACTTCAATCAAAACATCCTCTATGACACCACGAGAAATTTTCACAGACCTATCAGCTAACTGCAAAGTCATCTGAGTCGGTTTCAAATCGCCTAGTCCTAGATGGAGGCACACATGATACGGCAGTAAGTTCACACTGGCTCCTAAATCGAGTAAGGCTCTTTCTACCCGGTAGTTTCCTAATGTGCAAGCTATGGTTGGGGAACCTGGGTCTTTGTACTTAATGGCCGTACTACTCTGTATAATTGAACTTACATGAATAGCTAGAAAAGATTTCTTATGTACGCTAAGTTTTCGCTTTCGCGTACACATGTCCTTAAGAAACTTTGAATAAGCAGGAATCTGCCTAATTGTATCTAATAATGGAAGGTTGATCGTGACTTTCTTAAAAACTTCCATTATTTCATTGAAATTGGATTCCTTCCTAGTAGGTGCTAACAACCTTGGGTATGGGGCTCTAGGCATGAAATCGGTTCTCTGAGGGGTTGCCTCAGGCTCGTCAGAGACTTTATCAGTCTCTTCAACTATTGGGTCAGGGTGAACTACAGTTTGTTCACTATCAGACCTAGTTACCTTGTTATCCACTACCTTACCATTCCTGAGGGTACTAATTGCATTCACATGACTGGATGATTTCTCACCAGTCGACATTTCATTGACTCCTCTAGGATTGGGTTGGGGTTGACTAGGGAACCTACCAGGTTCTCTCTCTCAGAGACGCAACAATGTCATTAACTGAGGTTTGTAAACTAGAAATAGCTTTTTCTAAGGTATGGAATCTCTGCTCATACATGTCGTCATTGCTAGGCTGAGTTGGACCATCCGAATTCTTATAACTGAAGCCTGGAGGACCTTTAGCATTACTAAAATGACCTTGAGCCTGGCCTTTCGACCAGGAAAGGTTCGGGTGGTTTCTCCAGCCAGGGTTATAAGATTCCGAATATAGGTCGAACTTTCTCTGGTTATCAAATCTAGTGTTATTATAAAAAGCAAAAGCCTGCTCTTCGAATTGGTTGGGCTCTGAACTACTAGCTTGATTCATTTCGACCAGTTCTAGCCTTCTAGATAAGGCTTCTATTTGGGCCTTTGGGTCAAAAGATCCTTCTACCCTATTAACATTTCCTCTTCCTAGAAGAATTGTTCTTTTTGGCTCCTTAATGCTCTCCCACTGCTGGGTCTTTTCGGCGATGTCACTCAGAAGTTTCATCGCCTCAGCAAGAGTCTTACTGTCGAACCCTCCGGTTGACAAAGACTCGACCAAGGTTATAGATGCGTAGTCCAAACCCTCATAGAGGATCTGAACTAGCCTTAAATCCTCTATTCCACGGTCCGGGCATTGGGACAATAAGTCATTGAACCTTTCTATATACACATACAGAGACTCTCCCTCTAGCTGGGAAAACGTGCATATTTTCTACCTAACAGACGAAATTTTGTTCCTAGGAAAGAACTTCTGAATAAAAGCTGAAGTAAGTTGGGCATAGGTTTCAATTGACTGAGGGGCCAAGCTATACAGCCACGACTTGGCTTTATCTCTTAGCGAAAAGGGAAATAATCTAAGTTTAATAGACTCGTCATTCAAGTCTCTAATCCTGATTGTGCTACATCTTTCCTCGAATTCCCTAACATGAAAATAGGGATTTTCGTTTTCTTTTCCTAAGAATAATGGAAGCATCTGGATAATTCCGGGTTTCAGTTCGTAGCTCGCTTCAGTAGCGGCTAACTTGATGCAAGATGGACGTGAGGTCCGGGTCGGATTCAACAAATCCTTCAGAGATGTCATTGCTGACACGGTCTCGGGAGTGACTAGTTCACTCTCAATTGGCTTCTCAAGGTTAAGGTGAACTACAAGTCTTCCACTAATTAACCTAACTTGAGGGTCTCTATCCCAAGTTCGCCTTAAGGGCGTTCTTGGCATGTAAAATTTAAATCCTAACAAGTAATTAATCAAACACAATCGTTCCCTGACTCAACCAAATCAAACCTAAATCTAGCAAACAACAAGCATGATGGTTCCACTTAGATTGTCTCTAGACCAGCTTCTATTCTTTCAAAAAGCAACTGGTTACAATTCTAGCAAACCTCTTAGAACGATCTAAATTAGATTAAGTCGAAGAGAAACAGGATAAGCTCTAAGGAGCTTTGATAACCCTGCCTCTTTGGCACTTTTCCCTGGGTTACAAGGCGGCTCTAATCAACTTAAAATAATCATCATGAACTTCGAGTTAGGCTAATAAAGTAACGCGTACAGTCCTTTTGAAGGATTTTCCAATAAGCTCGATACCCTATAGGTCTCTTTCTAGTCAAGATTTTAGGCTTAGGTTCGCGTAGGTTTCGTTTTCCTAAGGCGGGCAAGAAGGAGACGGTGATGAAATCCGAAACCTTATCTTATATGGCCAGGCCTTGCCCTTTACTATGCAAAAATTAAAGTCCGTATTCAGTCCTCAGCATATATGCATACAAAGGCGTCCAGAAAACCCACTGACAGATGATTCGTGGATTGACGAAGTGTACTTACCTCGGGTGACGAACCGTTGAAGTCGACTCGGGCCACTAATAACCTTTTCAATAGTGTGCGAACCCGAGGGGCCGAGACAATATCGTAATTGTCGTCCTTCCCTGCACACAGTTTGATATTTAAAACTACCCTTCCGTAGGGTTTAAAAATAATAAAATGTCCAAAATGTCCAAAAGAGAGTCCAAAAAGTGTCCAAAAATAAAAGAAAATTACAGAATTAATAAAAACCCTAATACAATTTTCTGAACTAATTAAAACTAATTAAAACTAATTAAAATAAACTAAAAATCTAATTAAGAAAAAAAAATAAAATCTTCGATCTTCTTTTTCGTTCTTTAAGCTTTTCCCTTTTAATTCCAAGTCTTTAGCTTTAATTCCAAAACTTTGACTTACTTTCCTTTTCGATCAAAAATTCAACCTGTAGCAAAAAAGAGAAATACCAAAAGAAACGTAAAATAGAACAAAGTAAAATAATAAAACTAAAAATAAAAACCTAAAAATAAATCTAAAACCCTAAACCTAAAAAAAAGTCCGCGTCGACGGCGCCAAAAATTACAGTCATCGCTTTTAAATGTGATCACATGTTTTAAACATGTTATTACGGTCATCGCTTTTGGCCATGATCTTTTCTTTCGAGTTTTGATCTCCACAATTAGTGGAAGAAAACATGGTCCACTAATCCAAGATATTCCAAATCTAAAATCATCTCATATCCTTGAAAGAGTTTCACGGATTTTTTTTTAGCTTTTCCTTAGCACACAAAGTCTAAAAACTACTCTTGTAATTGAAGGCTTTTATTATTATTAAAAAAAAAATGAAATCCCAAACGGCGCTTCAAGAGAGTAAGAAACATTGCGTAATTTTTGAAATCTCAAAAATTCACATAACCTCCTAGGGCCACTGCAAATTTATGCTGCAAATATTTGGACACTTTTGCAGTTCCAAAAAGTGCCACCAAGCACCTGCAATTTGCGGCATGTCAAGCAGGGATATAATAAGCCACTGTTAAGGGTCAACTGTTGTCCAAGGCTCCAAGCCCATTATTAAGTAGGTCCTCTACTATAAATAAAAAGTTGGTAAAAAATTGGGAAACACATTCATGGCCCTACTGTGGTATTTATAGCTTACAAACATCAGCGGTGAAACATTCATCCACGGAGATCACTTGATTAATTAGAAGAAGCGAACTACTGAAATAATCAATCTGACCAGCTGCATACTTGCCAATAATACTCAATGTCGACCTGCTTCTTTGATTAATAGTGCATCTACAGACTACAAACAGTGCTATCTTCTAACTATCATCAGGGAGACAGTGAGAAAGAGCTATTTTTCGCACTCATGAAATGTTCGTGTGATAACAAGAAATAGATTAAGCGTGAATGGGAATGCTCTCAATTACCCGCATGTATACTTCCACTGATCCAATGTCGAGTGGATACCATAGCAAATCATACATACTCGTACTTGCACAAGAAAATCTAATTAATAATAACGCGTAGGTCAAGCTCTTAAAATTGTTTTCTACATATTATCATACAAAAACATACTAGCTCGTTAAGTAAACTTTTTTTGCCTAACTTTAACCCATGTTTTTCATTAATTTGTTGTACGGCATAAGTGGCAATTGCTCTGATGCCTTTGCATGATTTCTTCTGCAATATATATAAGTATTAATCGAGTTTGCTTTAAAATTTAAGAACATCTATCTCATCTTACCCAGTAGAATATTTACGCATGTCGCAACGGTACAGAACTATACAGTGACCACCGTTTACCAATACCCACTACCACCACCATTAAATACCACTGCTTCCATCACACCCGCCAACCATCGCTAAACGGCTCTCCACCACTCACCAACTCCTATCACCACTACTTATGCCCCTTCCACCTCCACCTCCTCCTATTCGCACCAGCTCAACCAGCCAGTGATACAATTATTAATTAATTTATTATTAATTAAAAAGAACGTCGTGAAAGACACCTGTGGGGGTCGACGACCGATCAACAAACTGTATACCTTTCAATCATCAATAAGTGTTGTCAGTAATAAAGGGGCCAAAAGAAAAGCTCTATCTCAGCAAGAGTTACAAACTAAACGTCCCCCTCCATATCCAGCCACAAACCGTCACAAACCCAACTAGTAACTCGGTCATATGGTGTGCCTAGGGCGCTGCCATAGCAACAACAACCACAAAAACATGATATAAAACCCGATATAGCTTGTCCTGGTTTTCCACTCTCCATGGAAAAAGTTCTTGAACTACTAGAGGCGTGGTACAAGATGGGATCGTCAAGTTACCACCCGTGCGACGCGCTGCTCGGAAAATGTCAGACCCGAAATATTATCGCTTCCATCGGTTCGTCAATCACCCCATCAGTGAATGCAACAGTATGAGACACATCTTTAAAGAGAAAATAGAGTCACAGGAGTTGCAACTGGGGACTGAAGGTGTTCACAAAAATCTCCTTTCTGTTAGAAGCTTCACTATCTCTGGAGAGCCGGTCAACCGAACAGTTCAACCATTAATGGGCGCATGTATGAGCTCCTCCACTTTTCAAAGGATCAGCGTAAAGATATTTTTACCGCCCTTAATTGAGTCGTATCCGGAAAGTGCCTACCATCTTTTGTTGAAGACACTTATGCTCAAAACAAGCTTCCTTTGGAGGACATGGTCGATGAGGACAATGAGGGGCGTGACCGGGGAGTTTTCACTACCGTGCGCCTCAATGAAGTTGAATTTATGAAAATATTAGTTGATACTGGCATGGATGTCAATGTTATCACCGTCAAAAATCTCAAAGCGGCAGGGGTAAATCGACAAGAGGATACACACTCACTAACAACAGTCAGAGATCGTGAAGGGATGAGCATGGATGTTTACGGACACATCACTCTTACAGTAGCAGCGGGAGTCACTCAAACAGACACCAAATTTCATATCTTCAAGTGGAATCTCAATTATGATATGATCCTAGGGCGTGTATGGCTTCATCAATCAACATCCCTCATAGGAACTCGACCAGAAATTCCACCTCGAGTTAAGGCCCCTCCTCCTGGAGTCAGACGCGGTGTTGGTAGAACTCACCTCTATACCTAAAGTATCAGCTGCTCAAAGCTATGGAAGGAGATCAAGCATCGACTGAGAATGTGTTGTCTTATGTTAATAGGTACCATACTCAAGTAACCCTTACTTAATTTGCTTCCCTATCATTGAATCATTCTCATTCATCACAAGACTGGGGACTGGACTTTGTTGAAAAGGTCAACTATGTTTTAGCTCGTCGTTATGAATGGGTCGCTACTCCATCTCAGTACTTCAACGGATGGGTAAAGACCATTTCCACCTTTTATAAACCACCAGAGTTCTCAAAGATACTATCCCTCATATATGATCCAAGAGATATTAGAGAAGAGGTTCGGTCATACGAACAAAAGATCTACAAGGCCAAAACAATCAAATCAAACACTTTTCGAGTAGGGGATTTGGTTCTCAAAGCATTAAGACGATGCCACTCCTCCAACTGGGAAGGGGCATACAAAATTTCGTGGGAAATACCATGGGATACTATAGGTTGATCACTATGGAAGGCGAACCTGATACATCAGTTATCTACACCAAATGGCTCAAGGATTTCGACTGAACACCCTGTTATTATCCTTATTTCCATGTTTTCATGTAGTATTTACAATTCCTCCAAAATGCCTACGAGTATTACTTTAGGCATCCTTAGGATTTCAATTTCATCAATTAAGTAGAAATATTATTATCTCAGAAAAGAATCTTCGTAAGTCACTTAAAAAAATCCAAATCTTTCAAAATATACAAAGATTCAAAGTCAGATAATTCTTTAAAAACTATCTCAGTCCTCTCATAAGCGTACTTCAAACTTGAACCTCAAACAGACCTTCGACCCTGTCTTTGGGTTCTACAGTCCCACTTGAACTGAGAATATATACATATAAAAGAGTCGTATTGGATGAAAGAACCAACACTTGCGTCATAGAAACTCAATTATCGCGACACTGTGACACCACTGAACTGCATTGCCATATGGAATGTCACACTCAGAGAACGTGTCAAGGAAGGTTCACCTCATGATCCTAAATTGAAAAAGGACGATATCAATATTGCAACTCCTGGTAATCTCCATCTCCTCATAAATTATTTCATCTCTACTTTTCAAATGAGCTACCCCTAAAAATAGAGAGGTTATAAGAATATTAGGTTACAACATGTCAAACACAAAAATTATGAGCATGAACCATAAAAATTATTATACATATTTACAAATTCCATATACATTCATTACAAAGTGATCTTTGAAGTATTCCATGATTTGAACCTATTACAAGGCGTTTCACAAAAACCGCATCAGATACACTATACACTTCCTCCTGGAAACTCTGAAGCTGGTGACAACTAGTAAAGATTCTGAGCATGAGTCTTATGTCAAAAGTTTTTTATGGATGTCTACTATAACATACAAAATGGGTGCATCAATTGGATAAGCGAGCTAAGAGTTATGACCAAAACGGTGAGCACTGGCAGGTCTGAAAACTGCCTGAATTTTCCTCAATACTTCCTGAATTTTACTGTTGGGTCCTTTTGGCGTCCCAAACAATCTCAAAACCTGGATTTTTCGCTTGGGATCGACATAGGAAATTGTTTTCTAATAAATATATAGGGGCCAATCATCGAAAATGGAGATCGCATGAGGATTCTACAGTGCTAGCCCTTGTCAAAAACTCACCATCTACATTATGTCCACTGCTTAGTAAGGAACAGTAATGTTGCGCAGTAAGCACTAGATGGTGATAATATGCTCATAATGATTATAAATGCATAACTTAAATTTTAGGAGTAGAAGAAGGTATACTTAGCTTCTTGGGTGTTTGAGATATGCGCCCATTAACACGAAACTTGGTTGGGGATACTATGCGCCTTTGTTCTTGCTAGGAGTACCAATTTGCCGTGAAAAAAAAAAAAAACGTGGCCGCACCGCTTCTTTCTCTTTTTTTCTAGGTTTCCTAATTGAGCAAGGACTCTTCAAGTTAGCGCTTATATATATGCTTCTCCCTTTTTTTATAAAGTCGCTTCCTTTTTTTCTTTTTGTTTTCGCTGGTAATAGGCGTGACAAGAGTGGATCTTATCTTTCAAGTTTACGGCATCAGCAAGTGTGGGAGTTTGATCTTGAGTAAGTGTTATGGCCGATCAGACCAAAGAAGTAAGTATCTTTTATATATATATATACGGTTCCAATATTTCCCTTCCCTTGCAAACCCTAGTTCTTGCTCATGATGTGCCAACTAGAATTTTTTTTAAAAGCCATCAACATTGAGTAAACTAGGAATTTGATCCTCTTTTGATATAGAAAGAACTTCAATCCATTGCATATGACTAATGAGCATGATAATGATGTTGGCGCATCTTCTGGTCAGAATAGAGGAGAAGTTTCTGATAGTATTTCTTGTGAGCATACCTCATATCCATGATAGATTTCAACAATATATTTCTGAAGAACTCGTCGTACTTTCTGGCTTTATTTGCAACTTTATCCCTAACTCTGAGAAGCATGTTGTTCCTCAGAGTGTTATTCTTGAGATTGTTCCAAGACTTTGTTTGCAGAGGGGAGATTATGTATCTTCTTCTTTCGAGTTCAAGACACAGCAAGTTCCTATGAAAAAGTGGGTAAGATGGCGTAGAGCAATGTTGAATGAATCTTTAGTGGTTAAGGTTTTGAGAGATGCTTGAATACTTCATGTTGTAAGAATGTCTGATCATCTGCTGGTTTTCAAGGATGTTGAAGGTCTTTTGACTTTTGCTTCACGTTGGTGTGAACCAACTCATTCTTCTTTGTGCGCCTGGGGTGAACTAACAATCACTCTGGAGGATGTAGTTATTTGTTGCAACTCTCGGTTTTCGCGACTCTCCCTGTCGAAAATTCTGCTGAAGAGAAGCGGATGATCACGAATTTGGAGAGAAAAATAGAAGAAATCCAACAGGGTAGGGGTCGAAATGGTGCACATTAGTGAACAGGATCGATCATTGGTGGTAAAACTGATACAGATGATCCACTATTAGTGACCCCTTGACCATTGCGGTGTTTCTGACACTCTAGTTATCTTGAGATGTATTTAAAGACTTCCCCATTGACAAATTGAATCTCTCGGTTGTTCTTATTTCAGTAGCGCTTGCTGGTGGTGAATGTCTCCCTGTTGGTAAAAATTTTCTTAGTTCTTTGTATTCTCATTTACATTCATTGTCTTACGACATGAAAACTTCTAACGGTTTCATGAAGATTGATTAATGCATTCATACTGTGTTTCTCCAAGCATGGTTATGGGAGCACTTCCCAAAATACGCGCCTTTGTCAAAGCCTTTGAATTTATAGGGAGCCGCTGAATATGCAAGGATCCGCTGGCATAAAAGAAGTATTACCTCTGTGAATTTAGCTGATTTGATAGTTGTCCAGAGCGAGGTAAACTTCAGGCCTTGGGACTCGAAGCACGGGCACATAATTTCATCTACTACTTCTGACGAAGAGGTTGAGATGGTTCTCTGGTCAGGTCCAAAGAAACAAACTAATGCCTTTTCTCCTGGTTAGAATGTATTCATGAATAAATCTACTACAGGTTATATCATTGCTCTTCGTTCAAAAGGTTATTCAGTGCAAGCATACAACATTGATCGTGCGGCTCTTCAGATGAATTTCGATCAAGAAGTGCCTCGTAATCACAACACAGCCCCGTCCATAAGATAATTGAAGAAGAATTTGGATGTCTATCTTGCTGAGGGAATAAGCATCCCTTTCTTTTGTCGGGGTAGGAAGCCTCGGATATCATCTATGTATGCGCGTTTCTGGAATAATGAGAAGAGTCACTTCAAATAAATCCTCTCGGGATCTCCGGTGATGAGTGACACCCTTTCCAAAAGAGACAAAGCTCAGGCCCAATTTGCAGAGTTCGTCTAAGGCCAAGCTAACTTGGATCCTTCTCAAGTAATTTTTACCATCCTTGTAATAGTAATAAGTCATGTAGACTCTTCGAAGTTCTTATATAAGTATGACTATGCTTGAATTTCACAAAGTATTCATAGATTTTCGTCGTCATAAAATTTCAGAAGTATAGTGCCTCAAAAAAACACCATAGAATCTTTATACGACCTCCGTTTTAGATGATTGACCCCTCTATCCTTAATATAATATAATTTCCTACATCCCGTCAAAAAGAATCCAGGTTTTGAGCTTGTTGGGGCGTCAAAACGACCGAACAGTAGAACTCACGAAGTATCCAGGAAAATCCTGACAGTTTTCAAATTCGACTCCGCTGACCTTTGTTGCCATAACTCTTAGATAGTTTATCCGATTGATGCTACCTTTTAAGATGTTATATTAGACACCAATATGAAACTTTTTACCTAAGAACCATGCCCATATTCTTCACCAATTGTCATCAGATCCATCGTTTCCGAGAGGAAGTAAAATTTGCTTCTGAGGTGTTTTTTGTAAAACTTCTCGTGATTGTTCCAACTCCTATAATCATTTAAATAACACTTTTTAATGAACATATATGATTTTTTTGAGTATGTATGACAAGTTTTATAGTTCATACTCAAGAATTTTGTGTTTGAGACGTTCTGACTCAATTTCCCGTATCCTCTTTACTTTTAAGGGGAATGATCAAAATCAGAGAGCTGAGCCTACTTGTGAAAGAACAAGAATTACCGTGGATACTGATGTAGATAATGCACACTTCTATACTGAAAATAACGATAGAACTCCTGTTTGCATCTTAGTTGAGGGTAATGCTTCCATTGAGTATCCTGGCGCAGGTATTACTGTTGACTTTGGCTCCAGCGGGACTCTTCCTGGATACGTGCGTGTTGGGGGATTTTCCATCCCATCCACCTATGACGAGTTATATATAAATATATGGAAGAAGTTTGGACACTTCTATGTAGATAATTCCAGGAACTACAGGGATTCAGAATGAGACGTATCCAGTTTTTTGCCCATCATACAGGAGATGATCTCACTCACTCGGAATGAAGTTTCAGATGTAGTTTTCGAAGAGTGGGAGAAAGCTGTGAATAACGCCGATAACTTTGGTCTGAATGTCACGTGGATCCGTCACCATCTGAGAGCCATGTGAGTATTTTGCCGAAGTAGGTGAACTTGCTAATCTGGAGGCAGTGACCAAAGGTAGAGAAAAGGTTGAAAGTCTTTCACAAGAATTGGAGTTTGCGATTGAGACTCTTGGAAAGATGGAAGAGGAGTATTATGTAGGGACTGATCCATCTTTCAAGGATTTTTTTTCTAGTTTTATAATTTTATAAAACACATTTATGGTTTTTCTTTTGGGATTTTGAGTAGGTAGGGTTTTAAAAAGTTATTTGGGGAGAGATTGACTCTTTTATTATTATTTTTGAAATGGATGAAGATATTCGAATTGATTGATAAACTTGAAAACCTAACTATGAATGCAGAAGTATTGCAATCATTTTGGAGGAAATATAAATATTGCATGAAAATAGAAAATATTTAGAAATAAATAATGAAGCACTCGGGCTTTGCAATCTTTGATCCACTTTCCATGAATTACTACTCCTTCTGGCTTGTCACTGTTTATGATCTTGTAGTAACCACCTAGTATAGTCTCAGTAGTTATGTAAGGATCTTCTTCGATAGTTAGAGGAATTGAGGCAAGAAGTTGTACGCCCTTAGTAATCTTCAAAATCGTGTCTCCAATTCGAAAAAGTCCAGACTTTAGCATCTCGCCTGAATAGCCTTCTCTTTGGACAACCAAGGATTGTTTGTTGCGTTTTTTCTCGTCAGCAGAAGTAAATTGACTTGAAACCGAGTCATAAACTTTCTCATTCTTAGCAAAAGCAATTTTCAACCACTTTATAAAATATCGAAATGAATCATCTTCCCATTCACATATTTTGGCCGTGATATAATTATCCTCTAAGAAGAGTCCCCGAGTTCTGACAGGACAAAAGGACATTTATTGTAAAGGAGTTTGGGAATCGGGACTTACTTGGTCGAGTTTTGAAGTCCAAATTGAACCTCCAGGCTTTATAGGAGTCCCCAGCCATATTCCTTATCATTTGTGTCGACCATGTTCTTCAAGGGAGGCTTGACTTGAGTGTGAGTATTCTCTGTGAAGAGTATGCGCTTCCCAATCTCGATATGATTCAGAGCAGCAAAAATATCTTCATATTGTACTTTCGAGAGATTGAGAAGCTCGCACATACATTCCATCAGAGATTGAAGCGTCTGACTAGTTGACTTTTTGGAGAGAGTGAAGTTTTTAACAGGAAGGGGATTTTTGTGGATGATGCGTGTCATAGGTGCAATTAAATTTAATCATCTTATTTCCACTTAATTAAAGAATAATATAATGGAACTCAAGTTCGTTCCCACTAGGAGCAAGATGTTTAAATTGTTTAAAGAGTCACAATGGGGGGGTTTATTTTAGGTTGAAGTTAACTAACAAAGCAACTAGGAGTGATTAAGATGCAAGCAATGGAGAGAAATATGATCAAGGAATCCTTGTTCGCTACCAAATAATCATTGAGTTAGTATACTCATCTATTATTCATTCATTACAGATTATCACTAACCGTAGAATAGCAGGTACGCTTAGCTATCCCCAAAACTCCTACTATCACAGGATAACGGGTACGCTTAGTCACCGGATTCTATCCAACTGAGCCGCCTTGAGGTACGCTTACAAGGTGTAACTCAATCGAATTCTTTAGGGTTTGTGAATTTAGGATTGATTCTAGTAGTTAGACTCAGTACACTCGGTCCACTTTCTAGTGTTGCTCTTACACGCAATTGCTCCACAGAATCCCTCTGTAAGGTCTCACGCTCTCTACTTAGGTAAGATGTTATGATACAATTATGGATACCCAACTCTTACTAGCTTCATATTAATTAACAAATCAATTTCGTTCGCCACTTAAACAATCTATCAATCAAGCATAAACATTCGTATTAGTAAAAACAAACGATAATCATGTGAAGAACTTCAAAATAGATTCATATATAATAACTCAAATCATGTCTAGAACTTAGAATTCATCCTCAATCAATTAGGTTTTTAGCTACTCATGGATGTAGAAGCATCCATGTTATACATAAGAAAATAGTTAAGAAATCGTTACGATAATGGAACCGCTCCGAAACCCTAGCTTTCTCCTCTTTTGGTGTTGTTGATCTCCTCCAAATATTGCAAAGTTATATAAAAGTGTAAAAATATGTTTCTTAATGTCTTGGGAGTCTTCTTTTATAGTAATTCATGATATTTAGGGCTTAGAATCCTTCCGGAACCGGATTTCCTTTTCTTAGAAGTCAAAAACGCGTCAAAAAGACCCCTTGGAATTTCTATAGCCGGCATAGGTATTTCCCCACAAGAAATGCTAACTGTTGGTCCAAATTTCTTCTTCTAAACTTTCTACAGTCGGCATAGATGAGTTGCTTATGAGCAATGCCGATTGTTGGGCCAATTCTATGCCACAAAAATTCCTATAGTCTGCATAGATGTGTTGCTTATGAGCAATGCCGAATATTGGTGTGATTCTCTGCCCTTTTTTGCGTCGCAGTCGGCATAGGTGTGTTTCTTACGAGCAATGTCGACTGTTGAGCTGTAGGTGACCTTTTCTTCGTCTCAACTGTTTTGTCCATAACTTCTTCGTCCGAACTCGGAATGACCTCATTCTTTTTGCTTTCACTTCGTATTATCGTTATCTTCAAAATAATATTAAAAACTCCTGGATTTGAATGAGTAGAATTTATCTTTGTCCCTTTTTCACTTGTAGAACTTAATTTCCTTGGTCATTTCATGTCGCAATGAACTCCGTTCTTCTTCATTGGCTTGAATACTTGGAGTACTTCATTTCTTAGCTCTTTTGTGGTCACTTTCACTCTTATTGGGATGATTCACCTAATATAAAACATAAGATAGAGAACAATTGAAATAACAAGTAATATGCAAGAATTATAGCTAAAACAAGCATGGATTTGACACTAAAAACATGTGAATTGTTCACTTATTAGTGGACTCCTTCATCTTATAATTGCAATTTTCCTAATTCAATCTTTTATTTAAAGATATGATTCAGATTGTTACACTCACTAGTTGGGTGATTGACATATCAATGATAATAAAAGTATTTCGGATCTGTCATCTGTTGAGCTATAGGAAGTCGTCGTACGGATGGTATCTGGATGGTATCATATTCCATCCAGGCTTCAAGTAGTTCGATTACTTATTTCATTAGAATTGGGAAGTCTGGGAATATTATACTCAGCCTAACATCTTGCCCTTGTTGTGAAGCTTTGGATGTGTTCTGAGACGGAGTCAGTTTTCGATTTGGTACTGGTGTCGAGGTCGGATTGGAAAGAGATGTTTTATCTCTGTCTCTGGTTGAGATGGAACTTCCCTCTTGGATCCCTTATTACTAACAGCACCAATCGATGTTCGAGTACTATACTGTTTGTTGACTAACCGTCGATTCTCACGGTGTCTTCATGACTTTCTTATCTTGCTGGCTTGGTTCTCTCCAGGAAGTCGGGAGCAATTGTGGAAGATCGTTTCGCGGCTTCATGTAACTTGGAAAAGGTCTACAAAGGTAAATTTTTCCAAAAGAGCATGATAAACAGAGATCATAACATTAATGCAAAGCTCCACTAGTTGATGTTCTGTCACATTCAGATCGTGAAAATCCAGTGTTTGAATTCTGAATCTCTTCACATATTCATTGGGGTGCTCATTATTTCTCTGGAACATTCTTCCCAGGTCTGATAAGTTGACCTGCTCGGAGACAAAGAAGTACCTCTTGTAGAAGGCATTAACCATGTTTTCCAAACCATAGATGTTGTTGGGAGCGATTTTGTTATACCACGTGTAGGCTCTTCCAGTGAGAGACTTTGAAAATTCTTTGAGACGTAACACATGATTATATTCATGTCCCCTGAGTGATTCTAGAAATCGAGAGATGTGCTCACGAGCATTTCCAGTTCCATCATATAATGAGAAAGTAGGATATGAATAACCTCCCGACATAGGAATCCTTTGAATTTCATGCGGGTAAGGAGGTTGGTGTTGATGGATTGAGGATGGGTCTTTCTTGTCATTATTTCGTAGGAGTATCTCCATATCTTCGCAGGTGACGAAATTGGATTGTTAGTACTTCTGCGATGGACGATCAAGAATGATATGAACTTCATCGTTCTTTTGAGTCTTTTATGTGTAGGCCCAGGAGCGATATTGTTATACCACGTATAGGCTCTTCCAGTGAGAGACTTTGAAAATTCTTTCAGACGTAGCACATAATTATATTCATGTCCCCCGAGTGATTCTAGAAATCGAGAGTTGTGCTCAAGAGCATTTCCAGTTCCTTCATATAATGAGAAAGTAGGATATGAATAACCTCCCGGAAGAGGAATCCTTTGAATTTCAGGCGGGTAAGGAGGTTGGTGTTGATGGACTGAGGATGGGTCTTTCTTGTCATTATTTCGTAGGAGTATCTCTAGATCTTCACAGGTGACAAAATTGGATTGTTGGTACTTCTGTTGTGGGTAATCAGGAATGATATGAACTTCATCGTTTCTTTAAGTCTTTGACGTTCCAGCATTAGTGTCTGCTATAAGATTGGTCCTGGTTTGCTCCGTCAGGAGATGGCATTTCTCCGTGGAGAGTTGCTTCGTCAAAGTCTTGAGGAAAGAAGTACTTCGTTCTGAGTGGTAGCCATGTCCACCTGTGTTCTGGCAAGAACCTCATGTCTCTTCTTCAAATCAGCTATGCTGGGTGGGGTTTGGTTTTTCTCTGTGCCTTCAGCAGTTTTGTTACCGAGAGGAGTTGTAGTAGTAATATTAGAAGTAACAATGGTACGAGGAGGTTCAGTAGTGATAGGGTTGTTTTCAGAATCGCCACCACCAGTATTACCGACTATAGGAGTTGTAACTGCTCCGGACCTAAGATTTACGTAACTGTAATTGAGAGGTTGATCTCCCGTTGTGGCCGCCAATTGTTTTAGGGTGAAAACAAATGTACGATAAAATCGTACTTTCTAGTAGGTTCGAGAGATCAAGCTCGAATAGGACGAGCCTAAACTAAAAAATGGTCGTTCACGCCCTGCTTCGATCACAAAGGTGGAGGAGATTGGGCAGGTCTTAGGGAAGGGAAGCAAAGAAGGTTAAGAAATATCAGTATGATAAGTAATTGCAGTTTGTGAAGAAGAAAAAGATTATCTCTAAGATGAATCGCTAATTTTGTATATATTAATTTCTTTTGTCTTGTTGTTCTTGTTTCAAATAAATGAGAACCATTTATTTATAGTTCAAAGGAGAGACACTGATTTCTCGTTGTGGTGGAAGATAGGGAACGGTGGATAAGTGATGATTGTATATTGTAGTGGGGTCGTGTCCGGAAAGTAAGAAAGACCTGTTTGACCATTATTCCTCATCCTCTCAACTGCTCTGTAACCGTCCCACTATTTGTTACCTTCTTGTTTGTGGATGTGTTGCCATAACACACAGATTTCCATAAAATGCCAGACCAATACCCTAATGAGAATCTCCCCGTGTGTTGTATTTGATACCTCGTGGAAATAGTGGAGTCATAAACCACTATTGTTTTGATTAAGTCAAGTCAAATCAAATGACTTGCTAAGTCAGTGAGGCAAGTCGCACAACTCACTGAATTGATAATCAGACTGATTAGTGTCGAGTCAGGTAAGTTCAGTGTTCATGTACTAGCTTAGGAATAACATGGCATATTTAATGGATAAGTATTAACTCAGCAGTGACTTAGCATAAGCTTGGAAGGAATTTGAAACCAAGATTGTAAAGAGACTCTTAAGCAAGAAGACTTATTAGAAAATGATATAATGTTTGACATTAGGTCAATATTGAAAAGAGGGAAGTAGATAGCAAAGCTAGAACTAGCTAATTAGCACAAATAGTAATGTGCTAGCTCTTTTAGTATAAAAGGCTAATGTGATAACGTCTCAAGAGCAAGGACAATATGCGTAGATTCTAGTAGGTGTCAATTATGCTAGTGCTAGAAATATAGTGTCAAGGATGTTTGAAGTTAGCACTTCAACTGGGTCAAGTATAGTTAGCACTAAAGTACTAGCGCTAATGCGCTTATGGCCAAGGATGCGCTAATCCATAAAAGCATTAAGGCCATGGACGCTAAGCCATGGAGAACGCTTAGTATAGACGCGTTAGGGACAAGAAAGGGACGTGTCAGGCATGGGAGCACATCATCCAAGGGCGTTAAGCTAGGGACATGATAGGGCAAGACGCATTATCTAAGGACGCATCAGTGAGGGACGTTACGGCTAAGGTAGGGACGGATCAGCTGGGAGTGAAACGCTTATGGTACGTCAGGTAGGGACGCATCAGGTTTGATGGCGCTGGTTACTCGGGGACGCATCAGCTAGGACCAGTGTAGTCGATCTCGGTCGTCTTTGGCCTAGATCCCAGCGATATTTCTGGTCTTGTCACTACAGCGAGATGAAATTTATAATCTCGTTGGTCCGAGATTCAAACGAGAATCTCGTCTGTCTCGCCCAAATTTCGGCCGAGTTCTCCCGAAATTTCTTTCAAAAAATTAAGAAGATCAAATATTTCTCTAATTGTATAAAAATATAATTGCAATTTTAGATATATGAAGAAGAATCAGTTGGATTTTTTAGGTTCTTCTCAATTAGAAAAATTTATTACAAACTATTGGAGAAGAAACAGGTTTTATCGTTATGGTATATCATGAAGTTATTTAAGGACGTGAGTGAAACTCTTCATTTGGTCTATTTCCTTAAAAGGTCCCACATATAGAAGAACCAGAGAATTTAGTTAAGTTCCATCTTTTTGGTATGATCCAACACTTCACCATACACCCACTCAAATTACCACAACTAATAAAAACATGTTATGTATCCACATACAGTGCTTGGTGAGTGTACAAGCATACAATTGGATTAATTTTTCGGTTTTTTAGAGTCAAACATATATTGACTGGTTTGACCTAAAATTTGATTAGTTAATTTTAGCTGTAATACGTTTATTTAAGGTGTTTATCATGGGAATCATGAGATTACTCCCTCATGAATGGCAATATATACAAAATATTAAGTGTACACAAAATTATTTACATAAAATTTGAAAAAACTGATGGATTATTATTCCAAGATTTCACCGAGAATCTCCCCGAGATAAAGTTGTCTCTGTGTCTCGCTCCTAACTAAGACGGGACCGAGATCCGAGATTGACTACCTTGGCTGGGACGTATCAGGTAGGGACGCACTAGGCTTATGGCGCATCAGGTAGGGACGCGCTAGGACAAGACGCATGAGCGTCAAGGACGCTAAGCTAATAGCGCATCAGGCTAGGGACGCGCTGGCCAAGGCCGCGCTAGCCAAGAATGTTAGGCTAAGACGCGCTGGCCAAGGAAGTTAGCACTTTTGGCGCTAGTGTTAAGTTGATAAGACCATAGTTGTTACTAGATGAGATCTTAGCACCATGGAGGCTTGCTTGAGAACATGACAAGCTAAGATATTTCTTGGCCAAGAGGAGTTGGCGCTTTTAGCGCTAGGGTTAACGTTTTTAGCGCTATGGTGGCAAACTAGCGCCAATGTGGTGCTAATCCAAATGACGGGTACTAGCCTGGTACTAATAGGAGAAAAGGATAATGGTATCCTATCTCAGGGGCTCAATGCGTATTTTAAAGCATTGCTTCTTGTTTGTGGCGCTTCCAAGAGGAGTGGCACGTAATTCGTGGCTTATCTTTGAGCCAAACGCTAAAGTAGCATATTTAGGCTCAGAAGAGCGATTTGAGCAGAGTTCGTTGCGAACGAAGCGTTGATCTAGAATGTATTTTTGGGTTTGAGCATTATTATTCCAGAATTTGATAGATGTTACAGGAACATCGATGCGCACTCGAGGCAAGTTCAAGGAATTCAGTCATGAATTGTATACGACTAGACTAGTTCGATATGCATAAATATTGTGAGTATTGAGGAGGCTGCAAGGCCAGTTTAGAATGTTTGTAGGGAATCTGTATTCTTAATTCGCTTGCGGAATATAATTAGAGATACAGTGTTCCATGTTTTGTTATAGAGCTAAGTATATACGCATAAATACGCATATATCCTTTTATATTCCTGCTGTTTGGCAGAGGGAAATTTTACATTGCTATCCTTTGTAAAAAAACTCACCATCTACACGGCCATACATAAAATGTCTATTCAAAGAAGATATATATGAAAAACAAATCGCAAAAGCAAGCCTACGATAAAGTAACTATGTTGAATTCAATCAGAAGACTGGAAATCTGAATCAGAGTCTTATTTATCATCACCCTCCTCATCAGAATCATGTTCTTCTTCTTCCGGGTCTTCGTAAGAATCCTCTTCAGGGTCTTCTTCTGGAATCTAATCAGGGTGTTCCTTTGAATCTTCTTCGGGATCCTCATTATCATCAGGGTAAATAAAACCCATTTGCATGTCGTTATAAGCATCATCACGCTCATTTTTACGGCCAGACTCGGTTTCCTGCTCCGATAATGACTCAGAATCGTACTCCACATGGTCCCTGTCATAAGGGTATTCATCTGCATCTAAATCTGAGGCTACACTATAAGGACGAATACCTCTCTCTATCTGCTTTGTTTCTTCAATCTTCGCAATCATTCGGAGGTGTCGCTTATGCATATAAGTTGTGGGTTTCTTATCCCAAGCCTTCTTCTTTTTTGATTCTTCTTGGCGCCTTGATTCTTCATCAAAATTAATAGTGAATGTAAGATTCAGAGCACACTCGTGAGCTTCCTTCAAACGATCGAAAGGCATGCCTCGTACAAGTTTTGTAACCTTACTTAAAGAACGGATGATCTTAGATTGTATTTCTTGGGGAGGAGTTACCTTCATCCTCTTACTTCTGTGAATTGTTTTCTTACTTGAAGAATCAGAATTATGATTTCGATCAGAAACGGCCATGATATGTTTAAGACATAAGTAACAAGATGAAGATTCCAGCATTAACAAAAGGAAGAGAATTACCAAAGATTTTGGCTTACCAGGATTAAGCTTACCACTACGATCGAAGATCACCTCGTTTCAGAATAACAATAGTAAAAAACTAGGGTTTATTAAGAAGAAAGGAAGTCACGTTCTCAGTATTATCAAGATTATATATATATATATAAAAATATACATATGATATATGAGAAGAATTGGGAAACCCTAATTCTACAAGATAATGGGGTCACGGCTAAGACACTAATGTTTAACATGTTCCAAAAAAATGCGT
The DNA here is from genome assembly GCA_023531435.1 of Papaver californicum. Classification (NCBI taxonomy): domain Eukaryota; kingdom Viridiplantae; phylum Streptophyta; class Magnoliopsida; order Ranunculales; family Papaveraceae; genus Papaver; species Papaver californicum. The sequence continues at coordinate 1,887,747 of JAJJMC010007390.1, read as the reverse complement.
GCTCGAGGAACAGATTGGTCCCCACAGCATGCTCGAGAACAAACACAAGATCTCACGGAAGCATGCCTGGGAAAACGTACCAAGGAAGTAGCTTTGTTGCTGGATGCATACTTGAGGAATTCGCTTTGCTGCTAGGTGCGTACCTGAGAAGTCTGTCGAGTTATGTTTGTTTCTCCTTCTTGGAACGAAGCAAACCTGTTTCATGAAGAAAAAAAGAATTAAAAGAGATGGTGATGTTGAGGAAATAACAAATACATACATATATATATGAGTAATTAATCGTAGAATTCCTTGTTAGGTTAGGAAATTAATCTAAAAGTTCAAGGATGCCCAGCGCCAACGATATTCCCTCTCTCAGCTCACAGGAAAGCAACAAGGACGCAGACATCTATTAATTCCAACCAGGGTTAATGTTAAGGGACATTCATCACAGTATCCAGAATCCAGAAGCTAAGTACATCTTCTTATACTTTTAAAATTTCAATTATGCATATATAATTGTTATAAGCATATTGTCACCATCTAGTGTTGATTGTGCAATATTATTATTCCTCACTCAGCAGGGGACTTAATGTAGATGGTGGATTTTTGACAAGGGATAAGATTGTAAAATCACCCTCTGCCTAGCAGTAGAAGCATATAAACATATGCACATATTTATGCGCATATTTCTGGCTTTATATCAAAACATAAAATATTGTATTTCTACTTATATTCCGCGGCAGAATTAAGAATATAGTCTATAAAAATGGCTATGGGGGTTCTATGCTTACTACGTAGTCTTCCTAACATTTACATGTCAAACCAGTCTCGAGTCGCATAAATTCCGCAGTTGAATTCCTTGAACTTGTCTCGAATGCGCATCAATGTTTCAATAACATCTATCAATTATGAAAATAACTAATGCTTGATCTTCGAGAATGCATTATAGCTTAATATCTTGCTCGTAAAGAGAGCATCACAATTCTCCATCCTGACATTAAAACTATGCCACTTTAGCATTTTACTTAAGGCCGTGTAACAAATTACGCGTCGTTCCTCTTGGAAGCGCCACAATCAAAAAGAAAATCCCCAAGGTCACGTTGTTTCACACGCGCTAGGCTATCCATAATTTCTCTATGTTGGCGCAAAATGCCAGCGCTAGCACTAAGCATCGTCTCAAAGACGCGCCACACTTTTGCGCTAGGCCAAAGGCCCGCGCTAGCACTAGGAAGCGTCCTCCAGGGACTCACCACACTTTTGCGCTAGGCCAAAGGCCAGCACTAGCAGCATCCTCCAGAGATGCGCCGCACTTTTGCGCTAGGCCAAAGGCCAGCGGTATCACTTAGGTTGCGCCCTCAAGGAACACGCCACACTTTTTGATAATCCAACGGCCAGCGCTAGCACTTAGGTTGCATCCTCAAGGGACGCGCCATACTTATTTTTAACGGTGGCCTAATGCCATCCTTATCCGTATATGCCTATCCATCAAAGCCTTCTTGCCTAGATTCTTAAGTGCGTCATGAGTGGTCCTTGGGAACTTTCACGCAATCTTGGCTTCGAATACTTCCAGATTTACGCCATGTCACTTCTAAGATAACATCTGGCCATTAAAGTTACGCCATATTACTCCTAAGCTAGTATATGACCACTAAACTTACCAGATTCGACATTGATTAGTCTAATTATCAATTTAGTGAGTTGTGCAACTTGCCTCACTGACTTAGCAAGTCTTTGACTTGACTTAAAACAAAGTAGTGGTCCATGACTCCAATATTTCTATAAGATATCAAATACAACACATGGGGGGATTCTCATTGGAGTATTGGTATGGCGATCTACGGAAATCGTGCGTTGTGGAAACACATCCACGAACAAGAAGGTAACAAGTATTGGGACAGTTTCATATCAGTTGAGAGCACGGGCAAAAATAGTCCTACAAGTCCTCCCTATTTTTTGGACATGACTCCACTGCAATCTCCACAATCGTTATTACTCTAGATCTTCGATAACTTCCACCACTTAAGAGAAATCAGTGTATTTCCTATCAAACCATAAATAGATGGTTTTTCATGTACTCGACAAGGAAACTAAGAAGAGAGAAAATGAATGATTTATCCCAGAGATAATCAATTTTTAAACTACAAACTACAATTACTTATCACACTGTATATTTCTCAACCTTATATACTTCCCTTCCCTAAGACCAACCCAATCTTTTCCACATTTGTGATCGAAGTGGGACATGAACGGTCATTTATTGGTTTAGGCTCGTCCTTTTCGAGTTTGAACTCTCGAACCTACTGATAGACACATTTTAGTGTCTAGATTGCACCTTAGTTTCTATTAAG
>JAJJMC010007390.1:1868854-1885407 GCA_023531435.1 Papaver californicum | reverse complement strand
TTAGGTTATTTAGTCTTTTTCTTACTCCTGGAATTTTCTAGAGTTAGTTTAAATCATTATTTTCTAAAATCATCACCTTCACAAGTTCGAGAATCGAACTCTTTATTTACCACTTTCTAAAATTACATCACCTACACGAAATTACTCTTTTGCAGTGCATTTATTTTCACCCTAAAACAAAAGGGTGCTAGCGCTAGGATAGCCCTAGGCATTTAGGTTGGTGTTGGAATTAGGCCAGCACTGTATGGGAGAGTTAGGTTGGCTCTGGCACTAGGCCAACGCCGTGTTGAGCGCATAACGTAGGATGGCGTTGGAATTAGGCCAGCGCCATGTTGGGTGTAAAGTGTAGGATGGCACCGGCACTAGGCTAGCGCCGCGAGGAAAACCTGCCTAGGCAGTGTCGCGTCCTCAAGGACGCTACTTGAGCAATAAATACATCCTCGAGATATGATGCTTGGGTAATGAAGTGTCCTCGAGAAAAATACTTAGGTAAAAACGCGTCCAAGAAGAACTGTGTTGGAGCAGTGACGCGTTCAAAAAGGTCGGTGCTTGAGTAACGACACGTCCTCAAGATACGGTGCTTGAGTAGTGGCGCGTCCTCGAGGAACGGTGCTAGATTAATGACGCTTCCTCGAAGAACAATGCTAGGTTACTCAAGGTAAAAAGGTTATTTGGATACTACTTTTGTTATACATACAGTAGTAGTTGATGTTGTTCAAATAAGAATTCGAATATCGACACATATACAGAACAAGTTCAAAGATTTCAGTCATGGAAGTTCTGCGACTTGAGACTAGTTCAATATTCCATATATATATATACACATTTAGAGAAGCTATATGATCATAGCACCTATAGATATTTGTAGAGACTGTATTCTTAATTTTTTTTATAAAATATGGGTAGAAGTACATGACTCGTATTTTTGATACAGGATTCAAATATATGCGAATATATTTATGTTTATGATGCTGGACAGAGGGCGGTTTTATGATTTTCACCTTTGTCAAAAATACATCATGAACAACTTTTAATAAAGAGTATGGGTATTCCAATATTTTAGTGGAATAGAAACTCCTAATATTGTTAATATTTTTTTATACTTTCTAGATAAATCTAATTAATTATATAGGGGTTTGATATGGGTAAATAAGGTAAAAATATGCAATTTATAAAAATAAAAAGTTTTTTTTAATCTTAGAGAAACACCTTTTCCGCTTTTATAATGAGATGGAGGGAGTTTTTTTTTTTTTTTTTGCCAAATCATTCTCCCACACATTATCAAATTGTCATTACCCAAAATGTTGCATGGGTTCAGTGTTTTCACCAATTGACATTTCAATTTTAAAATGTATAACTTATTTGTAATAAATATAAAATATTGTTTCCAAAATATATAGTCAATAACATTTTCCAAACATTAATACATAAGATATCTACAAGTACGACAACCAATATTAGCAAGTTACAAATTTATGTACTCCGCTAAAAGTTTATCTATCAATTGTATATTCATTCGCTTGAATAAATTATTTAATTTTCTCATAGTTATTATTAGTTAAACTCTATGAACTAAACAAGGTTCTTGGTTCATGCAATTTAGCAAATATTGATATCAGATATTGGCTGCTCATAGCTACACCATAACTTTTACAAATATAATGGCCTCACCCGTGCAAGTACCATTAATGCAGATGCAAATACAATTTTGTAACTAATGCAAAAATACGAATGCCAAGTGCGACATACAAGGTGCGAATGCAAGTGCCAACGATACTTGCCAAAACTGGCGTATTCCAGCTGATGGGATTTTAATTATAATATCATAAAAGAATTATTTTCGATGAGACAGTATGCAAGTACGGGTCGTTGCACAGAGACTAAACAATTGTTATTTAAAATTTTCAATTAAATTATTATAATAAAAAAATAATATTGGATTGAGAAATATTAATTAAAACTAATAAACAAATAAGAAGAAAAACCTAGGGTTTAGATTTCACCACTATAATGCATATTAAATAATTAGAACTATTTTAAATAATATTCTTTTATAAACTACTCAAGACAATTTAGGACACAATGAACGTCTTAGAAAATATAACTTTATAAGCAATTGATTCTCAAGATACTAACAACTCTCATTACTTAAAAATGTTGGTCTCTAGACAAAAACATAAAACTCTTTTAAACAATCATGAGGACACGTAAAAAGAATTGTTATCATGATAAACAAGAATAAGGACTAAAGAAATTTATTATTAAAATAAATTAGAACTATCTAATACACATCGTAGGGATTCATCTGTAGCTCTAGTGGAGAGATTACTCCATTACAAAGAAAATGAAAAGAAAGAAAAATAAAATTAAAATTAAAACTCCTAAACTAAATTACTGCTCTTCTGAACTAGAAAATGAACCCCCTTCCTTCTGCTTACACCATTATTTATATAACTTTAAAGGAAACCACTTTCCTTTTCCATTTCTACTACCACATCATCATCCAATAAGAACGCGTCACTTGTCAGGACAATACAAAATCCTCCAATAAAAATGTGCCACGTGTCAAATAATATTTCATCATGAAGTCACCATTTTCTTTATTTGGAAAATATATTATTCTTTACTAACTCCAACCATAAAGAATAATATTTTTTCATAATCTTTATTTCCTTCTTTATTTTGATTATTTTTTTCATTAAACAAAATATCTTCATATGTCTTGCAAATAGTCTCCACACATTTTACACACGTTGTGGTATGCTTACCACACTCCCATATCCAAATAGTTGGTCCAATGAAACAATTCTCCATATTTTTCCTTTCGGGCTTAACCCATAAATTGCTCCATTTCCTTCATTTTATGAACTGAATTACGCATTTTAGTCCATCGAGTTTTATTTCCTATAAACTGCAAAACTAAACAAAAACTATTAAATATGCACAAAATAAAGAACTAAATAAATGTAAATTAAGATGTAAAAATGCCTTGTTTACATACTCATCAACTACCCCAAACCTATATTTTGCTAGTCCTCAAGCAAAACTAAAAATGAAAACTAATCTAAAATGAAATAAAAATTCTAACTCATTTTCGCAAGAATCGCGACTACACTTAGCATGTGTAATAATCCTTTAAACCCCTAGGTGGCCCTAGTGGACGAGTGTTGTCTCGGGAGGGTTTACAAGACGTATTCCCATAAAACCTTTAATTCCAACTTCTAATGCCACAAGTTTCCGAAGATCTAAGAGGACATAAAGTTTCTCCTCCAACTGTCAAGAAATTAGAAGCGCCAGAGAAAATTACAAGTTAATATGCTTATTTATGAGAGATAGAGAGAGAGATTGTGACAAGTTGAGCCAGTGCTAAAGATGTCTTTTTCCAGATGGATAGCGGACTAACAAAGCAACCGAATAAGCATTTTTCCTCGACTCTGCCTCACCATAAGGTTTTATGAATTTGTACTCAGAAAACGATTTTAAGGGTCACACCGGTGTGTAAGCAGGATTGAAAAGAGAATACTTACACACTATTGATGGTAACGCTTTTTCTAAAGATATCAAACTAAGATATTTTTTTGATGATCTCAATTCTCAATAGATGAGGATGAGAACATATTGTCACCTTCTAGTATCAGAACTCTTTAATGGTGTTCAATAGAAACGACTATGTCTTCAGTCTTCGGCTTCAACCCTTGAAACTTGTATAACTTTCCTCTTTTTCTTCGATCACTTGATGTTTTGAAGCTTCCTTTTGAATTTCTTCTTCTCCGTGACTTTATTGAATGAATACAAAAATAAATACAAACTAACACAAAAGAATATTTTTTTCTTTTTTTGTTCTTTTTTGTTTCTTTTCTCTGATTGATTTTTTTTAATAAGATTGATACAAAATATGAAACAAACTAAAAAATAAATGATATAAAAAATAAAACTTTACTTGCCAATGGAGAAGGACTTTTGCACTTGAATCTTCATAACTGTTGGTACACAAATCTTCAAAAATTTACATCTTTTATCTTTGTCACTCTGAATATGTAATGTTCTTTCCCTTTGTTGCTTGTAAACCTTGACGTCTTCAACTTCTTCATGAATTGATGTTGTTCTGCTTGTTGATGGTGCTGAGTTTCTATTGAGAGAGAGTTGTAATTTTGTGAGTGAGACTACAAGATGAGACTAGTTCTAATGTCATCCTCATGGTGATAAGAATTAGCACTCAGAGATCAAATAGTGTTGTAAATGGTGCGAGGTTGAGTAGTTCATCATTCTACTCAGAGTTTGTGCAGATGAAACACTCTAAGAGGACAGTTGAAGGTTTGGTGCCTCACTCAACAGGGTAGTCTCCACTAATGATAGGGTTGTTCTGTCTTTCTTCATTTCCTTCTAGCCTAATAGTCTCCAGTATGGATGGCGGTTCCGTCGATTTTTCTCTCATAGGTTAAGAACACACAAGTAGTTTTCTCTAGCAGTTCCAATCTCCGTCTTTTTTCGGGAGAATCAATATGTAAACTTAGTTAAAAGGATATTACATGACTCTAAAAGTTGGACATTGGTACAACTAAAAATTTAAAATTTTCCTTCCTTACCCCCAAAGTTAAATTGAACATAGTCCTCGATGTTCTAAAGATAAATGAATGAAAGCATGAACAAAGAGAAATAATGAACAAAGTAAAAGAGATATGGAAAGATATTACCAGCACCGTGTACCAAAAGAATATGGGTTACCTCCCATAGAGATCTAAGTTTAAAGTCTTCATCCAGACCAAGAGGATTAGTCACAATTTACGAATCATATAACAATAATCGAAATAAATGCGGATCCTTAAAGTCAATTGAATTTGACTTATGAAGTTGACCACAATAGAGTATATAGGAGTGGTGGTCATTCTTTGAAAAATATGTTGATTTTAATTTCTTAAAATAGTTAGGTTTAACTCCAAAATTTAAGAATTGACACATTTGAAGTTTAGTTGTTCCCACAATTGGTGAAAAAGTGTTTGGTGGGAAAACAAAATCAATTACGGTATTATGGTCTGGGTAAACCACATCAACAGAATGATGGGTTTCTAACACCTGAATTTCATTTTGGACAAAATTATTTAGACAACTAGTGTCTCTTGTTCTAACCTCGTCCTCTCTATTAGGTAAATATTATCGATATTAGTAAGGGTAAAATTGAAAACACTATATCTGTAATTAAGTTCACTTGGAGCAATACTAACAGCAGATCGTTCTTCTTCTCTACAGGTCTCACGAATTTGTTCTCACATTATGTCTCTCCTACGTGAATTTTCATTCAATTGGTTGAGTAAATCTTTTAAAGAAAGACTTACATCATAAGAAGTATTAAGTATCAAATTTTTAATTAAATCCTCCAAAGATGGAGAACACACATTTTGCTCAATATAATATTGCTCATTTACCCGTTCGTACGACTGGTGAGCGTGCGAATAATAATTGGGATCACTATGGTATGAACCATAACCTTCAGAAGGTTGATAGTGGTCCAAGTACTATCCACACTATGGTCATAGTACGGATAATGTCCATGTTGAAGTTTAGGTCCTGATAATGTGCACGTGCAAATGTAGGTTTGACTGAAATAGGTAAACTCAGGTTACCTTAGCAAAATATACCTACAGTCAAAGACTGGTCAAGGGTACGAGGCTAAGGCTTGTGGAATTTCAGCTGGTAATTCCCATCATGTCCAAGGCACGGGTTCAACTTACTTTTCCACAGATTTTCCTAAACTCGGTAGTCTGACGGTGCAAATGATGTGCAAAGTGTGTTTTTTCTAATAAATAAATAAAAAAAATCTAACCAGATATATATTAAAAAAAACTAAATATTTACAAGAAAATAAGATAAAGTAAAATCTAGAAAAATAAGAATATTCCTAATATAATAAAATCTAATCTAATTTAATCTAGAATAAAATAAAATGTTGGATATTATTCTACTTATCTTTTTGGTAAGAACATTTATCTCCACCTTAAATGCCAAAATAAACCTGCACATCAAACTTAGAAAGATACCCAATATAAAATCTAGAAAATAGAATAAATTAAAAAAATCAAATATAAGTATAAATTATGTTAATATATACAAATTTAATAGAAACTAAAAATAATTATTATTTTAGTCCCCGTTAGCGGCGCCAAAAATTTGATGGTATTTTAATTATGATACCGCAAGAGCACGATTGTCAATGAGACAGTATGCAAGTACGGATCGTTCCACGGAGACTAAAAAATTATTATCTAAAATTTCTAATTAAATTATTACATTAAACAAATAATAGTGGATTGAGAAATATTAATTAAAACTAATAAAATAAATAAAAAAAATAAGAAGAAAAATCTAGGGTTTAAATTTCACCACTATAATGCTTATTAAATAATTAGAACTATTTTAAATAATATTCTCTTAAAAACTACTCAAGATAATTTAGGACATAATAAACGTCTTGGAAAATATAACTTTATAAGCAATTGATTCTCAAAATAATAACAACTCGCATTACTTAAAAATGATGGTCTCTAAACAAGAACATAAAACTCTTTTAAATAAGAATGAGGACACGTAAAAAAATTATTATCATGATAAACAAGAATAAGGACTAAAGAGAATTATTATTAAAATAAATTAGAAATCTCTAATACATATCATAGGGCTTCATCTGTAGCCCTAGTGGAGAGATTACTCCATTACAAAGAAAAGGAAAAGAAAGAAAAATAAAATTAAAATTAAAACTAAAACTCCTAAACTAAACTACTGGTCTTCTGAACTAGAAAACGAACCCCCTTTGCTTTCACCATTATTTATATAGATTTAAAGGAAACCACTTTCCCTTTCCACTTCTACTATCACATCATCATCTAATAAGAATGTATCACTTGTCAGGACAATACAAAATCCTCCAATAAAAATGTGTCACTTGTCAAATAATATCTCATCATGAAGTCACCATTTTCTTTATTTGGAAAATATATTATTCTTTACTAACTTCAACCATAAAGTATAATATTTTTTCATAATCCTTATTTCCTTCTTTATTTTGATTATTTTCTTCATTAAACAAATATCTTCAAATATCTTGCAAATGGTTTCCACACTTTCTACACACGATGTGGCATGCTTACCACACTCTCATATCCAAATAGTTGGTCCAATAAAATAATTCTCCATGTTTTCCCTTTCGGTCTTAGCCTATAAATTACTTCATTTCCTTCATTTTACGAACTGAATTACGCATTTTAGTCCATCAAGCTTTATTTTCTATAAACTGCAAAACTAAACAAAAACTATTAACTATGCACAAAATAAAGAACTAAATAAATGTAAATTAAGATGTAAAAATATCGTTTTTACACACTCATCACCAGCGCCAACATTTCACTTCTCTAGCGCCGTCACTTGCAAGCGATAACATCTCTTACCTCAGTCGCTTACAACGTCATCATCATCACACCAAGGCGCTAGCTATTGATAGCGCCATCATCACATGTCACTAGCAGCTCCACCACCCTATGTTGCTAGCGGCAACTCTCCGATCGTGTTAGCACCATCGCTTGCTAGTGTCATCCTTCCTTCACACCACACTGCAATGATGCTGGGTTGTCTTTTGGTGTTGCAGTACTTTCTGCTTCTCGTGTGGTGTTACGTATAGTTGTGCATCGATACCTTATACTGCTCCATATGATGCCATTAGCTACTGGTGGATCCAATTGATATCCCGAGCTACACGAAGCTTTTAAATAAGTATTCTAACTATATGACTTATACTTAGCATCATCTACAAGCAAGGATGATCGACACCACGGCTATATATCATCAACAAATCGGTGCACAAGCTTACATCGTGGTGCTACTGATAGGTAAATCATATACATGTTTTGAGTGTCCATTCAATACTTTTTTAGTTTTATTATTTTCATTTTACCTTATATTACTCTTGTTTTCTATTTTGTTTCTCATGTTATGACGAATCAACCAAAAATAGTGGAAATGACTTTAAAAATATTAAGGAAGTGAAGTCTACTAATGGAGAATGACCGAAGACCAATTTTAACTCATTCGGATCCATAATTTCTTATTATCATCTTGTAGATAATGATAAGATGAAGCGGACACAAAAAGAATGAGGTCATTCTAAGGTCGGACGAAGAAGTTATGAGCAAAACAGTAAAACCAACTTGAATTTAGTTTTTGTTGGACTTGTTTAGGGCATGTGCGGAAAGGGAAATAAGATATGCGTTTTTGGTTGCCTTGGACGTGAAAAATAATGGTTTTTATTGGATTTTGAGAAGATTAAGTGTCTCAATTGGATAAGGATTAAAAAAAGATGTTAGTATTTGAGGAGGTTAAGTTTTAAAAGGAGGTAGAAATATTCAATGGTTATCAAGTTTCCTAGTTGGATATACATCAAGGGGAGGTTACAAAAACCTATATGAAATGGAGCTTAGATACAACTTTCTACACAACTTCTCTACACATAAGATGGTAGATTTTGGTTTACCTCTTTAAAGGGGTGTTAATGGTGGATTTTTGACAAGGGTTATATTTTAAAATCATCCTCTGCCTAGCAGCAGAAAACATAGAAATCTCCGTGCATATTTTTGACCTTGTATCGAAATATGAAATAATGTATTTCTTTTATATTCCGCAAGAGAATTAAGAATACAGTCTCTATAAATAACTAAAGGTGTTCTATATTGATCATGTAGTCTCTCTAATACATAGAATATTTATTCCATGTCGAACCAGTCTCAAGTCGCATAACTTCCATGGTTGAATTCCTTGAACTTGTTTTAAATGCGCATCAATATTTAAACAACATCGATTTACTCTGGGAATAGCTGATGCATGATCCTCGAAGACGCATTCTAGCTTAATGTTATGTTCGCAAAGAACACATCACAATTTGATGTCCTCCCCTCAAGGATACATGTTACTCTAACATCATTACTCGAAGGCACGTCAATGCTTATGCATCGTTCCTCCTGGAAGAACCACATCCTTACTACCGCTCCCCGAGGGCGTGTCACTTTGCTATATCGTCTTTCAGGGACGAATCACCTAGCCCAGCGCCATCCTTTCTCGAGAAGCTAGCTTGAGCTAGCGCCAATTATCTTAAGACGCTTCCCTAGGGACGCATTACTGCCTTTGGCGCTGGACCAGTGCCATCGCCATCCCACCCACGACGCTAGCACAAAGCTAGCGCCAGTCCCTTATTACCCGTCTTGAGGATCCGCCCTTCCCGTAGCGTCGTCCCTTAGGGAAGCGTCTTTGCTTATGGCGCTGGCCTAATGCTAACGCCACTTTATAAAATTCTTCATCAAGCCTCTTTGTCTGGTCCTTGAGTGCGTCATGTTTTATCCTTTGGAACTTTTGTGAAATCTTGGATTCGAACATTCCCAAATTTATGTCATGCTACTTCTAAACTAGTACACTCTGTTTAGTCTACTTAAACAACTTAGTAAACTGATAAGCAACTTGCCTAACTAATTTAGCAAGTTATTGACTTGATGTAATCAAAATAGTAGCAGTCTATGACTCCTATTTTTTAGAAGATATCAAATACAACACATGTGGAGATTCTCATTGGGGTATTGGTCTGGCGGTCTACAGCATCGTACGTTGGGGAAACACATCCACGACAAAAAAGTAATAAGTAGTGGGACAGTTAATGAGCAGTTAAAAGGATGAGGAGTAGTGGTCATACAGTCCCCCTGTGTAATGACCCGACCCTCCGTCGATATTGTCCCCACTTAGCCACTGCGGTCATCCGGCAGTGTGGGTTTTTCAATGGGCACTGTTGCGGTCCTCCAACAGCACCTTCCCACGAGGTCACCCATCCCTGGATTACTCCCGCCCGAGCATGCTTAACTACAAATTTTTTTGCCAACTCTGGAGTCAACTGTGCTGAAAAGGCCTCAGTGTTAGGAAAGGACAAACCATTACCTATAATCCATTCTCAAACCCTACCTGCCGAATTAGGGTATTACACACTGACTTATCATACATGACTCTATTACAATCTCCACGATCGTCACTTCTTCATCTCTTCGTAACTTCCAAAACTTATAAGAAATCAGTATGTTCACTACAAGACTATGGCTTCATCCATTCGAGAAAAAAAAACAGAGATCTATCTTAGAGATAATCCAGTCTTAAACTACATACTAGCATTTTAATCACACAGTGATGTCTTAACCTTCTTTGCTTCCCTCCCCTAAGATCAACCCATCATCTCCACCTTTGTGACCGAAGTAGGATGTGAACAGAAATTTCTTAATTTAGACTCGTCCTTTTTGATTTTAATCTCTCAAACCTACTGAAAGTACTCTTTTGCAGTATATTTGTTTTCACCCTAAAACAAGGCGGAAGCTAAGATATTTTCTCTTTTCTTCTTATTCTTATTTCTTTGTATATTTTTCGATGGGTTTTAGTAAATCCATGCTTAGATAATTCTCTTATTGGATGGGGATTAATTTGAATTCCTAGAATGGTGATTCAATTAATGCAGTAAATTTTATATTTTATTCTCTCTAATCGTTTATGTTCAACTACTAATATCGTCATGTATGATTATTTTCTTGATTTTGTAAGTTGTAAATTAAATAACCATGATAATAGATCTATAGATAGATTAGGGTTTGAGATCCCAAATTGTCAAAAAACTCTTGTTATAAGTAGTATAGCACAGTTTCTAACGACGGGAAGTTGCTATGCGACTATGTGTAAAAACGTAACCTATGTTAAATCCAAGTGGCTCTTGCGCAAGATTTATTAGCATAACCTAACTCATAGATACCGTTGTTTTCATTGGGTTAACTCGAATGTCTCTTGCGCCAAGTTATTCAGTGGGAAGAATTCAGAGAGTGGATCTTGCACCTTTGATGATTATAAGAGTTTAGCCGGAGTAAGCCTGTAATAATAGTTAGCTCTAGGGTTAGAGAGAGATAAAAATATAGATCTAACTGGTTGATTAATCATATATTCGTGATAGATAATGACTCCTTAACAATTGTGTTAATTTTCATAGTTTAGTTTAACAATTCTACAACCCCCATTTTGGTTACTTAAGAAGTCAAAAACAAATAACAATTACATAGCTCCTCGTGGGAACGATCATTACTACCGCTATATTACTTTTTAGTATTAGTGTAAAATATCTTAAGAAAATTTGTTGCACCTACAACATGCATCATCCACCTTTTACAGAGAGATGCCACAATCTTACATAGAGACGCCACTTTCCTATATTACTCAGAGAGAGATGCTCTGAGCTTGTATTGCCAATATACCATGAACTCGCATCACTGGCGCAGTAGTACTCAGAGCTTGCATCACTCACAACGTGATGCCATTACCTTACATCAGCAACGAAGTGACGTTAATGATTTATATTGTCGCTGAGTTGATGCAAACGACCGACATAGTTACTCAGAACATTGACATGAGCATCATGGTGATTTCCGTGCATTATAGTCTACTTGTACATCTCTCATGTGCGACTGTCAAGCTCTTACCAACACCACACTCTCTCATTTCCTTCATGGTCACTCATAATCTCATATTGATATCATGCATGAAGTGCTCTACTAACTACGAGTAGCCGGCTTACTCAACTGCTAAACCTGGCATCAACTAATCGTGGTGGCATCACCATGCCATATAATGTTCACGACCTACATCATTAAAGTTAAACGCTCAATGATACTAATAGTATATGAAATGACAAGGGTACCAAGAGAATTATCTTTTCGATATCAACCTATGAACTCACCTTGTATAATATTATCGAAACAATAACGACCAAAAGATTATTTCAACAAGATGAATCTTGATAATAGTCAAAGTTATAGTAGAACTAACTATGGGACCGTTACCAAAAAGGGATTAACGTACACATATGATTATTTAATAATAATCATTATTATTATAATGCAGAAAGTAAATCAATCATACATAAACACAAGATTTTATTAACGAGGATAAATGCTTGGCAGAAAAACTTCCCAGGACCTAGTCCAGTTTTGAATGTTCTTAAAATTAAGACGCTATACAAATTGAGCACCGCAACTTCGTATAGTTGAGACCTAGTAAACTCCCCTAAGTTACCCAGTTCCCTCAGTATTCCTACGCCTAACACCAATTTGTCCAACGTACGTGAATCCCAAGACAGAGTCCACTATCGTGAGTTGCATCACCAATGTGAAAGCTTCTGCGCCTGACTCTTTTGGATCATAACCCGAAACAGTAAAGGACTAACCTTTTTCAGTAACCAACTCACCCACTAATCACTCACAAACAGTATTTATATCAGGGATAAAGTAGAGTCAAAGGATCTTCTGTTTAATAAATTAAAATCTTTTGGTCAAAAGATTTAACCAAGAAAATGATTATCGAAATAACCAATCTTGATGAACAAGCACTATCCAAGCAACTTAATGCAACTAGACAGTTTTTTCGATCTTCTACAAGTCTGATGTTTATCAAGATAAATTGCTTGTGTAATCCTAGAGAATCAAGTTCGCATATTGTCACACACGAAGATCAGAACCAAAAAAAAAAACTTCAAGTCTTCGATCTTCACCTCTTCAATCTTCAAAAGTAACCGCTACAAAACAACTTGATTCCACTATTAATAAATTGCACAGCAAAATTTCTATTAACATTTAATGATCAACAGTTCTACCCTACATATCCACTCTATCTTCATGTTAATAACCCTAAAGTATTCCCCCTCGGTGTAATACTTCGTTACGCCTCCATATGTCAACATATACTACAATGCTGAATTCTTTTCCACCAAATAACGTAGTGTTTATCGTTAATAAATTAAACTTGAGGAAAATACTAATATCTGTGAGGCAAGTTATTCATATGAAATATATCGAACAATCGTGGGATATTCAACCTAGGCCAAGCTTTACTTGTGACTTCCTTCACGATTCACACCGCTAGTGATCACAAATTACTACTAGTTACTAAGGTTCTTGATAAAATTATCTAAGATTCCTAATTAGCTGTAAATAAATTATTAAGGATATTTAATTCGCGATTTTACCCAAACAACCAAATCATATTACATGAAGACAATAACATAAATTTTGTACGTGGTAAAACATGAACGATAAAAAGAGATAATGAAATAACCAGCCAGATTGATTCCCATGTTTAGAATTTCTGATTACATCTCCAACCAATAGAAGAATCAGCTACTCATGGATTTACCAAAGCCCATGAAAAATATACAAGAAAAGAATAAAGGAGAAGAAGAAGAGAAAATATCCTAGTCCCCCCTTTGAAGAGGTAAACCAAAATATTCTCTCTTTTCTAGTAAAGAAGTTGTGTAGAAATTTATATCTAAGATCCCCTTTATATAGGCTTTTGTAACCTCCTCAAAATCCAGCAAAACTTTATTTTTCACGTCCAAGGCAAGCCCCAAACGCAACTCTTCTTTCCATGTCCGTGCAGGCCCGCCCAATAAGGCGCAACAGAAACCAAATCCAAGTTGGTTTCACTATTTTTCTCATAACTTCTTTGTCCGAACTCAATCTTTTTACGTTGGCTTTGTATTTCAATTATCTTCAAGATGATGATAAGAACTCCTGGATTTGGAAGAGTTCTATTTGGTCTTTGGTCCTTCTCCACTACTTTAACACTTTTATAGCCATTTCCGCTTCTTTTGGTTGATTCACCTAACATGAGGCATAAGGTATAAAAAAAACGTAATAACAAGTAATATGCAAGAATAATAATTAAGATAAGCATAGATTTGACAATCAAAACATGTAGATTATTCCCTTATCACTGCAGGAATGGATTCCCATATGACTTTTTGGTTATGTGATTCAATTCCACAACTTTGCGAAGGCCATCAGAGAGCTAGGAAAAACCCATGCCCACTTTTCATAAGGAGTAATAGAAGACCAAATTTTGTTTGCCACCTTACAATATAAAATAAATGATCTTGAGACTCAATAACATTACTACAGAGTACATAAAAGTTGTAGATATTGATCCCTTTGTGATGCATCATGTTTAGAGTGTTTAATTTCCCATGTACTGTACACCAGACCAAGAGGTTGATTTTTGGAAGATATAAATTTACTTTACAAAGTTGTATGGGAAATCATCAACACCTTCGTCTGGTATTAATTTTTCATACAAATAGTTTACCGAAAAGATCCATGAGTTGTAAAGAGACAATCTTCTATTATCTAGAAGATTATCCAAAAGGGAAGGAGTTGACCCGATAAGAAGCATTTAAGAAGCAAACTGGTTAGTCTCGTCGTCAGACAAAGTTCTTTTGAATTCAAACTTCCAGCTACCATCATTAGTAATCCTCAACTATACTGGTACTTTTGAGCTTACTTATTTTGTATAGAGATGAAGAAGTTTCACACAACAAGGTATTGTCAAACCTTCTGTCATGCCAAAAGGAGACAAGTAAACTTGAAAAAATGATGATATTTTGAATTTGTTATAATAAGTGGGCTAGTTTCTACAGTTTTCTTCCAACAAGAAACTCCATAAGTTGTACAAAATTTATCAGGAACCCAAGTGGAAAAGTCAGGGCCATATTTCTCCAAAATTATCTTATGCCACAGATGAGGGTTTTCAACCCCAAATTTCCAACACCAGTTTGCCAGTAAAGCCTGATTCATGAGCTTAAAATTTAATACACCTAAACCTCCTCCTTCTTTTGTGGCACATATTATACTCCAATTTACTAAATGAGAAATGTTAGAACCATTTTAAACTTCCATAAGAAATTTTCAAGTATATTTATGATAAAAACATAAGCTTTAAATAAGGTGAAGTAATACATGGGAGGAAAGGTTAGAATGCATTTGAGTAATGCAGTTTACCTCCTTTGGAAAAGTTTCTTTGCTTCCATTTAGACAACTTAGCATCCAATGCATGTGGGTTCGATTGGGTTGTGCTCTAACACTATGTAAGCAAATACTAATTATTCAACCACTAATTCGTAACACATCGACAAACAATCATGTGACTAGATTCAACGATTGGTAGTTAGAATTGGGATCCACTATTACATGGCTTTCGTGTTAATTTAATATCATATCAGGGGTGGAGCCAACTTAAAGCATGAATGTAAAATTGCATTCCTAACCCAGCTGACTTCCAAACCTATAATTATAGTCTTCTTAAATTTTTTAATATAAAACAGCCTAGCTGACTTCCAAACCTATAATTATAATCTTTTTAAATTTTTTAATATAAAACAGCCTCCCAAACCCATTTATATTCCTTAGCATGGGTAGGAAAAATTTTTACACCCCTTTTCACAGACATGGCTCCTCCCCTACACCACGTACACCACATGCATAAAAAACCACAGGATTCTCATAGAATTTCTCCTGTTGGTATAGCAGCACTCCGGGAAAGAAAAAATAAACAAAATAGAAATCTACATTAATGGTTACAAAATCATTTTGCATCATAGTAATTAAATTGGGTTTGAGATTTTCGTTAAAATTTATTACTGTTCGTCACCAAACTGTGAGATTGTATTTTTTTTATTGGTGTAGCTATACTAGCAGTTACTAGTTACTATGAAAAGTTTTCGTGAAGCAATGGGAAATTTATATGTAGGGTGGAGTAGAATTCATGTTTTATTTTCTTCTTCCTACAGGTGAGAAAAATGGGCATATGTATTCTGTCTTGGGATATACTCTAAGGTGACACAAGACCTTACCCTCTTCACTCACACATTTGTCTCTCTCTAAAACTACAAGTCTTTCTCTAAGCTAAAGCTGAAGTGTGGTGATCACTAGTGAGATGAAACGTCGATCCCTTTAAGAATCGAGGTTTCCTCATCATCACTCAACCCATTTATTTTCATCTTTCATTTTATTTTATTTAAACAAGTTTTTATATTTTAAAATTATTAGTTGAGTTTTATATCTATTTATTATATATGTATACATATAGCAAAATTTACATGCTGTAAAAGATAAAAAAAATGAGAGTCTTACATGTTTCGTAATGGATGATTTATGTTTTGGCCATGCAACATGGTGTAAACAGATTGTTTATTGTGTAATATAAAGATAAATTGCCTGTAGAGAAGCTGAACATTTTCATTATTACCTCTCACAAACTTACAATTATATTAACAGTTCAAATCTCTTTCACACTTACCATTTTATTCAAGCCGTATTTACACGCAAACGACGCACATTACAGTGATCACCAGATTCACCACCACCCTTTCTCAAACCAAAATTCAGTCTTATAATTAATTATAAAACTACCATAGCAGTACACAAAATTAATTAAGCATAAACTTAAGGTTCAAGTTAGCTTACTTTAGTTATACTACTATTAAGTTCTTGAAAAGAAAACCTTTATCCTATGTTTAAAGGTTGGTAGCGAGAACAAAATAGATATATAGATCCTCAAAATCTCTCTCTTCTTCTCTCCTAATATTGTTTTTTTTAGGTTTGATATGTGTTTAAGCAGTATATCATGAAGTACTCAGTCATATAGAGAAAAAGGAGATAGAAAAAAAAAGT